>JAHWFP010218720.1:0-57881 GCA_023313725.1 Lithobius niger
TTTTACCAGTTTTGGTTTTTGATATGTTTTTTTTCCCCAACAAGAATATTATAGTCACATTAAAATAGCGTTGAAAGGTCCCTACGCTTTGTTCATATCTACGTTTTAAGCAAGATAACTTCAGCATCGGTTCATTGGTTTGAACTCCAGGGGTAGTGCAGCTGTTATGGGCCAGACAAACTGAACTAGGATTTGTTGGTTATCAGCCTCATGGTGGTGATTCAGAGAGATGCACTGGGGGCCTTGGGGGTATTGCGAGGCGTTCCATATATAGTTCTATTTCTACTACTACATGCACGGTTTTGTACGTTTTACAAGAATTCGTGGATTATTGATGCTTCATGGGGACGCACAAAGGGTGGGGGGGAGATGCTCAGGGAGGCTTTGGTGGTATTTCGTGGGGAGCCATAGCTGAGTCCATTTCTTCTACTATGATTGATTTGTGCACCATAATGCATACTTTTACTATAATCAGAATGAATATGTAAGGTTTGAGCCTCATGGAGCAGCCATACGAGGGTGCTGAGGGGCCTTGGGAGAATTCCATGTGAGTTGTATAGTTAGTTCGATTTGTACTGCAAAGAATGACTTGTGTACCAAATTTCATTATTTTAGCAGTATCTGCAATAATTTGTTTGATAAACCCAAGGGAGGAGGCAGGGGGGGGGGGGCAGTTGTTGGCGTGCCTTGGAGAGTATCTGGAACGAGTTCCATGTATAACAAATTTCATGATTTTGCTCGATCTACAATAAATTGTTGTTCAAGCCTCAGGGAGGGGGAACAGAGGAGTGCTGTGGGAAAAGGGGGAGCCTTGTAGATATTTTATGGGGGTTCCATGACAGGGTCGATGAGCACTGCTAAGAATGACTTGTGTGCCACTTTTAGCTCGATCTGGGAGGACTAGGAAGGGGGGGGCTTGGTGATATTTCATGGGGTTTCATGGCTGGTTCGATGTGATTGCTAACTATGACTTGTGAATCACATGCTTAATCAACAAGAATTTGTAGGTCATCAAGCTCACGGAGGCTGGCTGTTTAGAGGAACAAGGGGGGGGGGGGGGCTGGGAGGTTATCTCAAGGGTTACATAGCTAGTTTGATTTGTACTGTTAAGAATAAGTTATGTACCGATTTCTTTGCTTTTAACTTAATGTGCATGATTTTGTTACTTAACTGTACTAGCAAGGCCAACAACAACAACAAGTAATGGATTGGTTGTTGACAATTGCATTTTTAATGCAGTGAAATAGTGATGATAAAACTCTAAACACCGAATTCCGTTGGTGAAGAAACACGCTAGTGTGTCGCCCGCCAAGATTAACGATAACATCCAGATAAAACATATATATGAGCCTGGTAACCACTAGACATGTTGTGTCTTTTACAGCTAAGATAGTTTGTCTGTTTTCAGCCATCTGAGGATAGGTAACAATGCGCCAGATAAAGACTGAAACTTGTTTGATCGGGAGACTTTGGTCGCCTGACAACATAAAAAGTCACTATTAATGGCACAGCTTACCGTTTTCTTGTTGAAAGCAACGTGAATAACGTCCATATTTGCCTAATTACTTACTAACTACTAGTAACGCTATTTTTTTCATAATACTTCTTCTAATTGGTCAAGTGGTTAAAGGGGTTAGGGATCTCTAAACGACCAAATTGATTGTTTTACATTGTTTTAAACATTGTTATTATGCAACAGCGCCAATCAGTTAACGCCAGCTGCAAGATGTAGACTGAAGAAAAAAGGTTTTAGCTTGTATATAGGTAGTTTCGTTTGTACAAGCATCTATTTAAGCAATGTTTCAAAACAATGCCAATCAGCAAATAATGCTAATAAACAAACTCCAGTAAACTGAATATTAATTAAAACCATGCATTTGCAAGGAGATACTGCAGTACTAATAAAAAATACTAATCATATGAAAAAAGGTGACTGCTGTTCTCAAAATGTAACGAAAGTAAAAAAAAAATGGACCAGAAAACTAGACTGGTGTTTCAATCTCATAAGTGATTGAAAACAAAATTGATATCTTCAGTTTGGACCAAAAATATCTGACCCAAAAAAAAAACTTGTTAAGGATTCCCGCCAAGCTTTTAGGCCGTTGACACTAAACAATACCGCGATTAGTAGGGGGAATGTTCGTGTAACTGCAGCAGCAAGATGCATCAAATTTCTTAATAAAACTTATAGAGAACTCAACTATGCAACTCAGGAAATAGGGCACAAACAACAAGTCAAAGCACAGTGCAATGCAAGTCACCACAAAGCAACAGCTAATCAGACCATGTAGTGTACATACCACAGCTATGTATATGCAGCTGCCTAAAAGGAAGATGCACAACCCTTCATGACTTAGTTGATGCAAAAAACTGCCTGGGGACAACTTACTGATTTCCACGTTCCGGACGTAATTCTACGGATGTGTAAGAAAATCTTTAACTCTCATTACCAAACAACGTTTGTAATATTCAGTTTATGGTTTGGAAAGGTACCAAGAAAATCCTTGATATATAAGAACAGAGATTCCAACAGCTTCATTACAAGTTAAAACTAGTACATACTAGTACATGCAAACCAACTTAAGCAGTTTTTCTATCATGGTGATTCACCAGAAACATGCCATTACAAAAGCTAGATGAAGCCAGACGAACGCTGGATACACACTAATGATACTGTTGTGAAAAAATCGCCCTGACAAAACTAAGAAGAGATATTTATCTACTGCTATTGACCAAACAACATTAAAGCAGTCTTTCAAAATTTATTGTAATTAAACTTGAAAACTTTCCGCCCTGGCAAAAACTAGGTAGATGGATTTATATGCTGAGTAATGAATGCAGTCAAATATAAGAAAGAGGATTGATATCATAATAATTAATAACAACAAATAGTCAATTAGTTACTGATTAAAGTTTTAGTCAAAAGCACTTGATATTGCATGTCATAGCAAAGTAATACGTATTAACTAAAATAAAACAAGGGGCTACAGCGACTATCTTGTCGCATTGGTCTTCTGTACAGTTAGTCCACTTCCAATGTTGAGGCGCACACCTCTATCATGTACTACAACAGCTATCTCTATTATATAATATAAAAACAGTAACCATCAGAATTGCCCGTTACAAATGTGTTAGCTTTTAAGCTTGTTTTACGTTTTAGGCATAACTGTCAGCGTTTAGGCCTAATTTACAACTTTAATTTCGTAAATAGCAACTAACGGATATTTGGATTGTATTCAGTAAGCCTATTCATTTTTGCAACACGGTATGCCTCCGCGCACACAGTTACAGTGTTACAACGAAATGCGCAACGTAGCCTAATACAGATCAGTGGTAGTAGGGAAGGGACAGGAGAAACTCTGCAGCAGCGACTCGTAGCAACTATTGACGTTGCCATGGTAACGTGATTTTAGATATAATTTTCTTTTTTTAGGCCTAATATTTTTAACGGCAGTTTTGGTTTCGTAAGTAGCAGATAGGCCTAATGAAGAATTTGGTTCGATCGTAAGCCTATTCATTCATGCAACAATGCGACAAGACTCTTTTAAACGAAGCTAAAATGTTTTCGTTTTTACGGCTGCGTTAACACAAATCTTTAGGATTTCAATTCGACGATGAAATGTTATTATTTAATTTAGTGACGTCTATTAGCTATAAGGAGGCAACGATGTTTTAATTTGCCATGTTATTTAACTAACTTTTGACACTGAATCGAACGTTGTAAACAGTGGTCGTCAATTTCTGGTACCGTTGCGAAGTTGAAAAAAGCGACGGACGGACGGACAACGTCGTTGCAATAGTCTTCTCAGCCGGTACGGCTGTACAGAAGACTAAAAAGGAACATAAGACCAGGAGACCATAAAACCATGAGCGTTTTTACTAACAATACAAACGATTAAAATCAAGTCTTACTTACAAATCAATTTTAGACTAACAACCAATTCTCCAAATATATAGAAGATATTGTTATGATTGATCCACTTAATCAAAAAACAAAGGCCCATTTGGTACCCAAAAAAATCGCACTTCAGGATAGTGGCTTGAAATAGTCATTTTCCTATGAACACCTATCATGAACTGGTAGGGCACCCTCCACCACAGTCTATACCGAAATGATTGCCGCTAAGCTGTCGTGAAGGCATCTGAGGACAAAGATGAGGTTCCCAGGAAAATTACGGCGTGCTTCGCCTAAATCCAAAGACGATTTAGTAATTCGACCCCAGAAACATCAATGAAAGTAAATAATTAAAATACAATGAAACAAAGATATTGTGAAATTGGATACAAATTACAAATTAGCCTAAACCATTCAGAGGTTTTGAAAGATTTCCACTCAACAAAATTGAAAAAGTCTTACTCATTTCTTATTGCTGCCGTGAAGATGCAAAAGCGTAAATAATGTTACAAAATAAATTAGACTGTTTTATTATTTGCAGGATGAAACCAAATCAGTACTGATAACGAAACCAACAACTGTTTAGACGGGATAAGGTATTATACTAATAATATAGTAATATTTTGTTAAAGCTTAAATGTGCACAAATAAAAGAAAAGTTTTATTTTATTTGCTCACTTTTAGGCTTTTTTAAATATTATAACATTCCCTTGCTTTTTATTTACAAATACTAATAGTAAATACTAATCACACGAAAAAAGGTCACTGCTGTCCTCAAAACGGAACGAAAGCAAAAAAAAAGGACCATAAAACTGGATTAGCTTTTTCATCTCATAATTGTTAAGAAAAATTGATTTCATCAATTTGGATCTAAAAGATGTGATATCTACCCCAAAACAAAACTTATTGAGCATTCCTGCCAAGCTTTTTGGCCGTGTGAAATCTTGATGTCAAACGCCAGGCTTTTTTGCCAAGATAATCCCACCGACGAAGACTTCAAATGCCAAATGAAATAATTGAAATTTGCGAAGTGAGCAATTTTCATATGTCTCATTTAATATCACTACATCACATGGCCGAAAGGCTTGGCGTAAATCCTTAACAAGTTTGGTTTTGGGGTTGATTACAGCTACTATTAGTTATTAGGTACTAGTTACTACTAGTTTCACAAAATTAATTCTTCGATGTGGAGAATAAAGCTGAAATTTTGCAGATGGCTGTAGTTTAACCGTGGAACGTGGCTGTTGTTGCTTAGGGGGTTAGGGAAACATAAATTCAGAGTTACCAATACACCTCAATGCTATTTTAAGGGAAGAGTTTCAGCATTTTGTTATTGTTGCCGTGGTTTGTTTTTTAGGGAGAGAACCTTTATGTTGCTTCAGTTTATTCAGTCAAGTAACTTTGAATAGTACCTGCGACCCATTTGTCCTACCTGACACAAGCGTATGGCTCAGGAGTAGGACTTCAGTCTCTGCTTTCAAAGGTCGTGGGTTCAATTCCCTGCTCATTTAAGAACAAAAGGGAACTTACGTGGGTTTTCATTATTATTTATTAAACACTTTTCGAGCCCATTTGGCTTTCTGTTTATTAGCCACGAGTACATAGAAATTTCTTTATAGCCCGCTTATTTTTCTCGAGCTGCCAGGTGAATGAGGTGTGGCTTCTTGTATCATTGCTAGCCTCATTATTATTTACTTTTTCTTTTTTTTTTTTACATTAAGCTACGATGAATTGCATTGATGATGTGTTCACAGGCGTGTGTTCGCAGGCGTTGGGTCAACAGTCGTGTCCAATCTGCCAATAATCCAAGGATGAGTCACGAGGCGAGCAGGAGCCACTTGAATTATTCGTTTGGGGTCTGCATCGGGCCCAGAAAGACATGGATAGGAAGTCCTTTTAAAACACGGGTGTTGCTATGGCACACGCGAGCACAGTTCCATCTCATATACGTATAACGATTCATCACATGCGCACCTATTCTACAAATTTCATCATCCACGCAGACACGTAAGTTGTTGATGGGCGATGTCTTATATGTGTACAGTCAGCCTCCATTCGGCAATGATTAACCATGGATTCGCACTATAAGTGTGTGTGTCTGAATTCCGAGTGCTAGATGTACCATATTTGAACTCTGCCATGGGTATGCTGCAATTTCTTTGTGAGCCCGCTGTTTCTCCAGCCACCTGCTGACTATTGGGGAGGGGATGGCACCTTTTTTTTTTAGTTTTTTTTTTAATTTTAAGCTTTGTTGCTTTGCATCGATGATGACCCATAAGTTAGCTCGATAACAGTCTACAGGCCCTCCCTCCCGCCCAGTGCCCCCACCCATTGTTGCTTCCACTCTGGCAAAGATCGAGGCCATTGTTTGGGCCAGGAAAGAAGTGACTTTTCTTGCAAATCAGGTTTTGCTTGTCACACACGAGCCCAGTCTTTTATATAATGACTAGAGGAAGCCCGTGCTACGCCGGCTGGCCTTGGATCCACCGTTTGCAACACTGGCATGGTTTGGTTGCTCATGTGTATGTCCATGTTTCACCGAATTAAGTTTCTTCAATCCCAATTTTGTGCACACTGGCCAACAAACTCTATCACCGAATTAAGTTTGTTAAATCCAATTTTTGCACGCACTGGGTAACAAACGCTGATTTCGTTTGCTTCGCTCACTCAATCAGCACATCCCGTGAGGCAAGTCAGTGGATGCATCGTTTGAAAAATTGGCACGGCGATCATTTTCCAGTATCTTTGTCTGAAAAAAATTGCGCTGACTAATAATGTTGTATTGCTTGCTGAAGTCCGTTGTACGGATGGGTGGTGTTGAAATCTTTAGCTTGGTGGCTTTGACATTTTTGTTTTCTGGGAGAGGCAGAAAACAAATCGCCTGGCCCAACAATGCCTCATTATTGTTTTCTTTTCACTTGGACAGGTCTTATTGTTGCAGGCCACTCTGTAAGATAGTAGTGATAAACCTCTTGCTCCGCAGTAATTGTTGGTGTGCAATTTGAAACAATTCAACTCAGCTCTGAAAGCGCGCATTTACGAAATAAGTAAGCCATTCCAACGTGTTTAGGTGCTAATTTCGAGATTAACAATGTGGCTTAGTTTTATTCGAAAGTATGTGCCTTTAGCTGAAACACGGATTCTTTCATTTTACCCATCAACAATCAACGTTTTAGACGAAATTGTTATGCACCGTAGCAAAGACATAACACGTGCACGAAGATTGAAAAGCGATTAAAGTGATTGTTACTTACTTATACTTGCTCTTAATGCGTTTCTTATGAGTTCAACCTTATTATGGAGATTCGACATAGACCTACTTGTCACTTCATTATTTTTATGTATTATTTGAGGCTACGGTGTGCTGTAACAACGACGAAAACATTTAACACGGAAGGGCTATGACTCCAAGTACAACAGTTGGACAGATAATATAGATAGTTTAAGCTGAATTCACGTGTCCATAAGCTAGAGTACTGACTGCATCGTCGCAGACCCATCTCTTGTCGTCGTAGGGACTGAAAGCCAACTTGTTGATGGTGATTGTTTTTAGTTCGTGCGCCTCCAAACGAATGTAAGACCCCAAAGTTCTTACGACGCTATTATTAAACAGCACATTCTCTTACGTTTCATGTACCACTTGTGCTGTTTTCTAAATGCCTTTGCAAGCCATTTTGTTCTTCCCATCCGATTGTAAAACGCTGTAGAGCTTCGACTTTAACCCTACAAACTCGGAAATTGGACACCCCGCGCTCTCGTGTCGAACAACGACGCATCTTCTTCCATATCTTTGGAACATCTATCGAATATAGCTATCGAATAACATAAACTATCTATATCTGTGACTAGGAGTTTACATCTCTCTGGTCCGTACTTTTTCATCATGTGATTCGTAGTGAAACCGGTAGACTAATAACTTTGATAATTCCAAGACGCTAAACCCAACCATGATGGGCTTGTTCAAGATGATATTTGCGGGAGTCTTTGTAAATATTACCAAATCCTCGCTTAGAGAAGTGAAACTTGTGGTGTGGGGGTGAGACGCGTACTTGATAGCTTTCTCTTTCGTCGTTGCTATCTAGACGTTGTTTATCTTGCGCTTGTTCTCTATCGTCTTACCGAAAATCGAATTAGTTTGTAGAGATTTTGGTCAAAATCATTACTAGCTGCTTGCCGTTTCTTGTTGTTAAACTCTATGTAAGGTTTCAGCCAGGGGGCTTGCTTAAAGCTGATCGCTCTGTGTATTTTCTTGAGAACCATGCCGAGAGAGATGTAATATTTCAAATTCCTATAGTGCACCACGTAGTTTGTCTTTGAGCGAAGATTAGTTGTTAACTTTAGGCCTTTGCTGTACGTTAACCGCAAGTCCTCGATTGCCCGACGGTTGAAAGGAGAAAGTATAGACTTTGTGATTATCATATGCTCGGGGGCAAACGGGAAATCATTGTGCGATGGATGAAGCATCTCGGGGCATTCCAAGTCAACTTCTAATATCAGCCCCGTATCACTCTGATCTCCGTAATTATCGAGATTTATATCCTCGAGCTGGTCTTCCGGCACCCATTCGTACTCTTCAGTCGGTAGATACTCGCACATTACACAACCGTACAAGTTGTTGAAGTCCAAAAATATGATGAAAGAATTCTTTTTATCATGGTCGAAGGTAGATGGTATATACGGGTTGTTGGCTTTATCGTATCTTCTAGCTATAAACGAAACACCGCCTCTTATACCCTTTTCCACCATAAGATGCATGTCAATGTTCGTGAAGAGATACAAAGACACTTCCTTCCTCTTGAGTGCCACGTCCCAAGATAGCGAGGGTGTAGAAATGTAATGGGAGGGGTCCAATCCGTAACTAGCCAAACTAGTCGCTCTAAAGTTTTCAAAGACATCGGCTAAAAGCCCGACGTCCGTCCACAAATACAGGTATAGGTAATCTCCAAACGTTTTGCATTTGCCTAAATCCCAAATCTTCATCGCGTGTTGATAAGATTCGGAGCAGATGGCTCCTTTCAACAACGAGGCAAATGCCGACATGGGAGGTAAACACTTCTCCTCAAACACTTCCACATTTGTCAGGTATTCATACGGAAACACACCTTTTTGCCTAAGACCTCGTACAAGCTCCATCGATTCACCTTCGAAAAGCTTGTCCATGACGTCAAAGCACTTCAAGCACTTTCATTGTTCTTAACGATGATCCTGACATTATGCAGAGCCTTCAAATCTTTAAACGAATTCAAAGCCTTCACGACGAAATGACTGTCATATTTTTCAAAATTATGCATTACAACCGCTATGTTTTTGTTCAAAGTGTAAGAAAGTTACACTTGCTGTGCGCGGCGCCTCTAAGTTCACCTGTGATGTGGTCGTGGTCTCGTACTTTCGTAAATCTGTTAAACTTTTCTTGGGGTGGAGTAAATGTTCCTTGTTTGCAGCTATGGCACACCGCAGCATTTTTGTACAGCAACCCCTGTTCCTTGGTTAAATGTTTCATTCGTTGCTTGTGGGAATCCATGTAAGCCACAATCTTTTTCTGCTCCTCTAATATAGATTCGAAGAAAACTTGCACGCAGTCTACTCCTCTGTATAACTTTTTAGAAAATACTCCACCTAAGTGGTCAACAATCACATAGGCAAAACTGCACGCTTGGTGAATGTGGTTAAATCTGGTGTATGTATCGTTTCCATTGCAACTGGAGACTGGGCGCAGCACTGCTTCAAAGTCCACGTAAGCTATGTACAACCTTTTGAGTTCGTTTTTGATATTCTAAAACTGGATAACGTCATTGTTGGGCAATGTGGTCTTTTGATACGGAACTCCCACGTAAGAAGGAAGGTGGTAGTAGTTTTCATACCTGAAACAAATTTCGAAAACCGTGTAAGCAATGCCTGCAAAAATACTTCAAGCGCTTGTTGGGGTTGAAACTAACGATGAATTTGTTGAAGTCTTTTATCGTCACGTAGTGTCCGTTGAAAAGAAGCAAGTCGACATGATGCTTACTTTCAACTAAGAAACTCACGCGATAAACGCAAGGCTCGTCATCCTCGAAACCAAATACAGATACCGATATGTTGTTGGCTTTTTCAAACGCCACGATTTTGAATAAAGGAACGGGGTCCAACACACCTACAACTAACTCGTGCGCATGAGACAGATAATGTTTCGTATCCCAATCATGTTGCGAAGATGGAACGGGGTGTACACTAGCCAACACGGACCACAGAAAACATCTATCATCTTCACTACGCACATTAACCAGTATATTGGGACCTAGTTTGAGGTTGTTGGGAAGTGCTACGTAACCTTTCCCTGTAAAAGGTCTATGAATTCCAACGCATGGTTCAGTGCATACGCATTGCTTGACAACCCATCCACTTCCTTCTACGGCAAACTGTCCAATACTATGCAGAATCTTGTTGGACATTTCCGAAAGAACCTCCTTGCTTCCCACTCTGGTCAGGTTGGAGTTAAAATAAGCCTTAATAGTTTCCGAATCATCTGTCGCTTTTTCGAAGGGAATGCATAATCCAATTTGAGCTTTTATGTTTACCATAAGACATTGACATTGTTCTAAAAGATTCCAATATTTGTCCTCGTATTGTTCCAACAAAATCAAGGGCTCGTAGTGCATTTCATCCTGCGTAAAATCCTGCTTTCGGGCAGCTCGCATGCAGACCTGCGAGCGGCAGCTACAGCTAGCGATTAACAAAGTCCAGACCTGGGCGGTCAGTAATGGTTTCCGGTTTTCTCCGGACAAGACTGTGTGCGTTCACTTTTGCCGCCAACGAACACTGCACCCAGATCCTTGCCTGTACTTGGGGCAGGCGCAGATTCCTGTTGTCCCACAGGCACGTTTCCTGGGTCTGGTGTTCGATTTCAGGTTATCTTGGCTTCCACACTTGCGCCAACTTAAAGACAAGTCTTTGCGGGCACTTAACATCTTGCGGGTTCTGTTGGGCACTTCATGGGGTGCCGATCGCACTGCCATGTTGCGCCTCTACAGAGCCCTTGTCTGCAGCAAACTTGATTATGCGTGCATGGTGTATGGTTCGGCTAGTGACTCCACTCTCCAGATGTTGGACACTGTGCACCACAGTGGCCTGCGTGTGGCGACTGGGGCATTTCGAACTTCTCCAGTGGTCAGCCTCTATGCTAAGGTCTCAGAGCCACCTATGGCCATTCGTCGGCGAAAACTGGCCATTCAGTATGCTGTGCGTTTACGTGCTGTGGAATCCAGTCCTGCTTGATCCATGGTTTTGGGGCCAGACTTGCGAGGCGGTAGACGCAGGGTGGGTAAGGGTGATTTCCGCGATAGGCTCCAGCAGTCCTGTCAGGAGATAGCCTTTGAAATGCCCAGCGTCTTGAGGCTTGAGGGGATGCCAGTGGCCCCTTGGCTTGTCCCAAGTGGCATTTTCATTTTCGCTCTGGCGTCCCTCCCGAAGGGTTCCACTCTACCAGCAAGGTACTTACAGGAGTTCCGGCGGCTGTGTTCTCAGTACGCCGGTTATCAGCGGCTGTTTACTGATGGGTCGAAGTCAGGCGTTGGCGTGGCGTGTGCTTGTGTGTGTAAGGGAGTAACGGTTGCCCATCGCCTTCCATCAGGCTATTCTGTGTTTTCTGCAGAGCTCTTGGCTCTTGGTTTGGCGGTGCAATGGATCCTTGACCTTCAGGGCACGCATTTCATTATCTTTAGTGATTCCATAAGTGCCCTGGTGTCCTTGGCGAATTACAATCCTCGGAACCCCTTGCCACAACGTGTCCAAGCTTTGCTTTCCCGCTTGCCTGGCCAGCGGAAAACCGTGCTTTTCTGCTGGATCCCGGGCCATGTTGGGATAGCAGGGAATGAACAAGCTGATTCTGCTGCGAAAGGGGCCCTTTCTGGCCCTCTCGGTAGGGATCTCAGCCTTGTTCCCTCAGATGCCTTTCCAACTCTGCGTCTGAGGTTACTCGCTTTTTGGCAAACCTTGTGGGACAGACAGGACGGTAATAAATTACGTGCCATTAAAGGCACTGTCGAGGAGTGGCACTCGGCGTGTCGCCGCAGTCGCTGTGAGGAGGTTGTGTTGGCCCGTTTGCGAATTGTTCACACCCGACTTACTCACTGTTTCGTTTTGCGGGGGGTTGACCCTCCTGAATGTTATTGGTGTCGACGGCCACTTACGGTCCGGCACTTACTTGTTGATTGTCGCCATCTTGATGGTGTTCGTCGTCGTTTCCATTTTCCGCATGACATTGCGCGTCAGTTGGGCGATAAGTCTGTCCTCCTGTCCGGTGTTTTTCATTTTTGCAGGAGGTACAGATGTATGACAAGATTTAGATTAGGGGTTTGAATAACATCTCTGTAATGTGTAGTGCAGTGGCAACCCGGACCACTGCACTGTGACTGAGGTTGGCGCTAATGACCAAGTTGTCGACGCGCCATTAAGCCTCAATCCCCCCCCTGGCGATCTGCTCTGCCCGCAGATGCTGGCACAAGTCTCTGGGATCGTGGTATTCACCGCACACCGCACACTCGATGCTCATGCACGCACGGTGGAAATGCCTGCGTATGCCACAGCGCAGACACCGTGGCGCGCGGTCAGTAACTGCGATCAGGGTCTGAATACCCCTAACACAGAAAATGTCGGGTACATCGTCAATTGTAACCGCATCATGGAGAGAAAATTTCACCAAACGCACACCCGTTGCACACACACTTTTCCCACCTGCTGTCATTTTCTCATATTCATGCGACGTCAGCTTACCGAAACGATTCATGGCTGTGGCAACATCCTCCACTGTAACTTCATACGGCAGCCAATACATTTTCGCTTCTATTTGTTGATTGCATAAATCGCAGATATCAACTGCTTCATCATCAATAGTGATTTTCGCCTGCAAAAGCTGCCTCTTTGCCTGAGCGTTTGTTAACACCACCTCAAATGCACCTGCCATTCGCAACCCGCATACGGCCTTTATATTTTGAGACCCCACAACTGCTGCTGCCGCTGAGTATACTTGCATGCGAAGATATGGTATACCCCTCTCACTACACAGAAATACAACACTGCGGGGCATTTTAACATTATTTAATGCTCCCCGTACACTTTTTTTAGGGTGGAGAGCCGCCTAGCTTTCGTTTTGTTCATTTCTACACTCTCGTAACTTGCCACACTGAAAATTTCTTTCACACAGGCTACAACATCATTTCGGTCTTGGTTCATGCTTGCACTTGATTTGCCATGCGCCACTATCTTACTGTATGGTTGAATGCTTGCTGGCATATTGCCTTTGTTACCTTTGTCTACCTTGTTACTCTGCCCAGCCATTTTCTTACTGTCCTCTTCATCACCCAGTATGTCAATGCCAAACTGCCACAATTCTTCGAATGAAATACCTCTCTTCTTAGCCTCCCCGCATATGGCCTCGAAAATCTCCTTCGTGACAACCCCAGATGCCAAATCGTCATCCGTTATTATGTTGCGTTCCCTGCACTCCTCTAAAAGCTCTCTGACATCCGCTCTGACAGGCGGAGGCGGCGCGGCTAACAATGTCAAAATGTTACAATGCTGCAACATGTAACAATAGGGAAACAATAGGGGAGGAGCACAAGATCGGATTGTTGCTCACTAGAACAAGATGCAACGATGCTCGGGCACGGAGAAAGTAACATTGTCGTAGTATCTTCGGTGCGGCTCCATTAAATATAGTCAATCGTTGTCGAGAACCAAAATGAAATGGTCTTGGTTTTCGATTTAATCTTTCAGTTTTAAACCGTCTGGTGCAAAGTCTATAATTTTGAGGCCTTGGGCCTCAAAATTGGACGGCCGACATGACTCTGCGAGTTATTTACTTCTTCAATTCAGGCTTTGGGAAGCTAGTAAAATTGTTACCGCGATTGTTTGCTATAATACTGCACCTGCTTGCAACAATGCAGAATCAACTATCCATCAGTTGATACTCTATAAACACGCTAGTGTGTTGCCATCAAATAACAAACATGGAAAAAGGCTTGGGCAGAACCTGTACAGAAATACACATTTCTAATGTTTCGTTTTTTCGTAAACAAAATTGGGTGTACAGTGGACATACCATACACATGATAGACCAGACCGTAGCTATTACAATAAAAATGAAGAGAAAAAAGCCAACAAATTAACTGAACAAAAAACGGCTTCGCCGTTTAGAAAAAAGGATTAGTGCTCGTATGCCCATACTCACAGCTGTCAAGGAACACGAATAAAAACGGATTAGAGTTCACTCGAACGCAGCGAACTGTAATTTGAACTCCAATTCCACAGAACAAGGATTGTCACATGCCAGCCTACACACAAAATACACATACAGCCACTCACAAGAATCAGACTTAAAATGTGAAACGTAGACAAATTTTAAAAAAGCCAGTATAATACACAAATTAAGTGCATGCACACGAACAAACATTAAACATTTCAAATACAAACAGTGTTTACTTTCTGAAATAACCATTGAGTAAAACGTATCCTTGTTACCTGGAATTGGAGTTCAAATTATAGTTCGTTGCATTTGAGTGAACTCTAATCCGTTTTTATTCGTGTTCCTTGACAGCTGTGAGTATGGGCATACAAGCTCTAATCCGTTTTTCTAAACGGCGAAGCCGTTTTTTGTTCAGTTAATATTTCGTAGGTTCAAGCTTTCAGAGCTGAGCTGAATTGTTTCAAAGTAGGCAGCTACAATCGACTGCATGCATAAGCCTTTATAGCACGACGCCATAGCTGTAAAAAAGGTAACACGGATTACAAATAAAAACGTCAAGTGTGCCATAAAAAAAAGAGTTATATGATAGAAGTTTCACTTTACTTGTTAAAAAGTACACGGATAAAAATTGATGAATTTTCATTGGAATAAGCAAATGTACAACTGAGAAAATTGCATCTGTTTAAGTGCTGTTGTGCTTTACGAATCATATATTTAAAACGTAAAGCACAACAGCACTTAAACAGATGCAATTTTCTCAATTGTACATTTCATTATTTCACTTAAAAATCATCAATTTTTATCAGTGTACATTTTAACAAGTGAAAATTCAATAATATAACTTCTTTTTTACGGCAATCTTGACGTTTTTGTTTGTAATTATTATAGTCTTGGTGCGCATGGCATTAGGCCAGGGCCACAATAAAAACATATAATGGTAATGGTTCACTAAGAGACGGAGTATCTTTTATTGCAAAGGTTTGGTTGGTTTTTTGTTACGGTATACGAATCCAAACTAAATTATCTGCTTCACGACGATAAAAGGGACAATTATGTGTTCGTGAACACCATGGTAACTAAGTGATTGAATGATTAACGTTAACCGAGGTAGGGCCAAGGGAGGAGGGATGCGCTGCTTGAGTGAACGAAGCGAACAAAAATCAGCGTCAAACCGTGTCAATTTCGCTGACGTAACGGCTAATTGGACAATGGCAAAGGTGAAAATTATGAATGAGAAAATTTACAGACATAAAATATTTCCTGAGAAAAAAGATAGAGATGACGATTACACCTTCTGATCTTTTCGTCATTCACAGTCCTCTGATAGTTGTGATATCCACCCAAAACCCAAACTGGTATAAGAGAAGCCACCAAGTTTAAAAAAACGGTCGGCCTTTCAAAGTAGTGATATCATACAACCAGGGAAAGGCCGCCAAGGTTAATCGCAACGAATAATACTTTGGACGTTAAACGACAACTTGAAGACGGCACACGAACTCCTACTGAACTATCTGCCCCACGACGATACAAGGGCATGCTTGGTATTAATTTATTTCGAAGCATTAGTGAAACGGACATTTGATTTTATGTAGAATTACTGTTCTCATGTTAATTCTCATAGAGTAGAAAGACACGTCTACAGCTCATTAGGGAAAGTTACCAGATCTAAATTTTGGCAGACAGGTAAAGCGTCATATGTGGAACTGCCTTTTTCTAAAATGGAGGTTGCAGCTAGCAGTACGTGGCCCTCAAGTGGCTCGTACGTGCCAAATTATAGACATAAAATTCCTCGAGACAGAAAAGTTAGAGGGGGCGATTAAACTGTCTCATCCTTCGTTCGATCACAGTCCTATGAAAGTTATGATATCCACCCAAAACCAAAACTGGTATAAGAGAAGCCACCAAGTTTCAAAAAATGGTCGGCCTTTCAAAGTAGTGATATCATTCAACCAGGAAAAGACCGCCAAGGTTTTAATCCTATTAGCCAAGTTAATCGCACCTAATAATACTTTGGGTGTGAAATAAAACTTGAAGATTGCTACCACCAGTAGCAATGTTCTAGTGTTCATTTAACTTTCAAAATATTAGTAGGTGCGATTAGCTTGGCTAACAGGATTAACCTGGGTGGCCTTTCCCTGGTTGAATGATACCACTACTGTGAAAGGCCGACCCTTTTTTGAAACCTGGCGGCTTCTCTTATACCAGTTTGGGTTTTGGGTGGATTCAAAGCTTACCGAGCAGAACCTTTGTGAATTTTTTTTATCGCATCGCCTCCGTTAATATTTGGTGTGTGATGATGCGGAGGGTGTCTATGGAAAGCTACCGTGGCTCAGTTTTGCACCTTAAGGCAGAATTTCGATTAACCGTGCCAAGCCGAAGTTCAGTGGTTATGGGTTATCAGTTTAAGACAAGAGGTGGTATAGCTAACAGTGAGCAGGTATAAATTTTCTGATAGCGGCATATATCACCTTCGTATATGCTATATGGTAATAGAAATATATTGTAAATGCTCCAAGGTTATAAACATTGAGTTTACATTTTCATATTTTTTTTTCTTCAAAGAAGGGACCCAGTTCCACATGCGGCCGCTACCCAACCAATCGACCATCAAGTGTTCGTATCCGCGATAAAAACAGTTTTTTTTTGAAAAGGCTGGGACCAACGGGCGTTTGCAGCAACGGTGTCAGGACTGAATTGTTTGGAGGCCGACAGAGGGCACAGCTGTAAATAGAGTGGGCAAAAGACTTTTGTTCAAGGCTGGAGTAAACACACAAAATAAATTAAGCTACACGTATATTGAAAAATTAAATAAATAAAATAAAACGAAGTAAAAATAAATTAAAGCTCAGTTTAGTAATTTGATTTCAAGTTCACCCTGCAAATTTTTTTTATTATTTCATTTCCTGATGGTAGAATCAGGGGAGCAAAGGGGGGAGGCTGAAATATGGGGGGAGGGGGGGGGTGGCATACCCTGCCCCACCCCTAGCGCCTTCACTGGGTGTGGGTAGGTTCTTATAACATAGATCACTAACTTTCCGCATCAAAAAGTTTATTTTGCCGGCCCCCAGCCCGGCCAGCTAAAAATGGTTTCTTTTGCCGGAAACATACTTAACCTTGTAATTTTGCATTGCATTGTCCTCAATGTCCACAATGTTTCAGGTGGTGATTCGAGAGGGGTGGTAGGGCGGAATTTGGTTAAGTATGTTTTTGGCAAAAGAAACCATTTTTAGCCGGCCGGGCTGGAGGTCGGCAAAATGGACTTTGTTATTGCCGAAACATCTTAACCTGTTAATTTTGCATTAACAGAAGACCTCGTCAACGACAGGTGGCAGGCACCACCTTGACGGGCGCCCTGGGATGCAAGCAGGCTGTCCCCCCAAAAAATTACAAAAATTTCACACTTTATTCAGAACTTAGTGACGAAAACAGGAATTTGTTCTTTTTTGGGGTAATTGGTGGCCCTGAAAAGGACCGTTGTTTATTGAGGGATGGGTCTTGCTTCCTTCTGTGGGTGGCGTGCTTCTGTCAAGGATGGTATGCTTCTGCTTCGTTCTGAGTGCTTAAGGGGGCTTGACTACTGTCCTGGCTGCCATGATGGGTCCCAGCCGGTGTAGTCCCTTTTCTTCTCTTGACATGTTTCTCAGGCAGTAAGACGTGAAAGTTGTTGGTTTACGCCAGGATGCTGCTGCCAGGATCTCTTCGTGGTGGGCCCATGTTGTGAAGACTGCTCTGACTTCGTGTGCTGTCACTCTCATGCTTTTGCTCGTGCTTTGTTTGACGTAGGCTGCTTCGATGGTCTTTTTTATCCAGCGGGATATCATTGCAGCGAAGGCTTCGCCGGATTGGGAGTCAATAGAAAAGAAAAGTTGGTTTCTTCCTTTGCGGATGTCTTCGTGTTAGGTTCGGTTTAGGTAGAAGCGTAGTGCACGGACTGGGCATAGGAGGCAATCGGGTTCATTTCCTGTGATGTTGGATAACGCTGGAAAGGTTATTGGTTTTGACGGTTCTGATGGTTTTTGAGTTTTCGCACAAACGTTTGCGCTAGGGTGTTGGATTACTGAGGAGAAATTTGGACCAAAGATGCAATAGGCAAGGTCGGCGAACTCGGAGCAGCGTAAGCTGGCCACTAAAGTTATGAGAAAGACAGTTTTCCGAGTCATCAAGTGAAGGGAACTGTCTTGCATAGGCTCGTATGGTTCTTCCATTAGGGAATGAAAGACGAGCGAGTGGTCCCAGTCCGTTACTGTTCTTCGTGTTGTTGGCGCCATTCGAATGCCGATGCTTTTTATTGCAGTCAGTCCTATACAAGAATTCCCAAGCAGGTGATTAGAGATAATACCAATTTATTAATCGTTTTTCCTGTGGACGAATTCAACCTAAAACATCTGCACGAAAATCACGTTGGTCCTGACATGGAATTTCCCAAGTTTAAAACATTGTAAAGAACGTGTTGGGACGATCCACACGGATTTTTATCGATTGACAAAACGTTAAATGAAAGGCGTTATAAACGTTCGTTTTCGTGCGTAAATAAAAGAAGTTGAAAGAAAAAAGAACATGGAAACGAAACGTGAAATTGTTAATCTCAAAAAACGTTTAAAAAAAATTTTGGATGAATGTTTGGATGAGGAAGTACAAGAAGAATCTTTGCAGGAGTTTTTTAAACCCGTTGTTAGTACTTTGAAACAAACCATCCCGAAACCAACACCCGCAGCGAGTCCTTCGAAGGTAGTTATTGGCTTTCAAACTAAACTGAGGTTGGATCTAATGACCAAGTTGTCGACGCGCTATTAAGCCTCAATTCCCCCCCCCCCCAACTAAAAAACGAGCGAAACGTATACGAATTGCTACTCCTGTAAAAACTTATAAGTCAGAGGATAATGTGAAGGATGGGTGGGAAACTGAAAGAACAATGCACGATACGGGAAAGTTTGAATTGCCGACACCTCCCAGTTTCGTTGACCATTCGAATCCGATAGCTCGAGGTCCTCCCATTTCCCCCAATGTATCCGAATATGTGACTCCGGCTCTGAGTATGCGAACCGAATACCCATCTACCAGTACACGACCGAAAGTCACCCCAGTGTTTTCAGCAATTCAAAGCAGACGCGTTTCAACACCTCCTGAAATTCCAAATTTCCCCACCCTCAGATCCTTGGATAGTCTGTTACAGGGGCAAATCATAGGGCAAATGGCAAAATATTTCCTGCTCAAATTTTTTGCAAATCCCAAGGATTCCGACCCAGTCTTTGGACTGCAATATGACATGAAAACCGGAGAACTGAGCATGGCGAAAAACCCGTAAAAATATTCGAGAATGATATAGTTGTTGGGGGTAAACAGTACCCAGGACGCCGAGCACTTTAGAGTTTGCTGGTTTTTAAGGACCTGAAAGAACCTTCGTATCCTCCCAATTTCAAGGCATCTTACGCATCTCTTTTGAAAAATACGACTGCCTTCTATCAAAACAATGATCCGGGTACTCGAAAACCCAAGTCTAATCGCGGTGCCAAGAACGCTGCGATAATAGGACCTAGTTGGGAGGATATGAAAACAAAGAAAAAGGGGACCGGCATGGTGAAAAAAACCGGGTAAGCTAGAACGGTGGATTACAAGTACTACGATGATCCAAACGATCTGGTCAGGAGTTTGAGGCCTTTGTACGGATCCACCTGAGCGGAGCACGATGGTCACAGGAACGAGATGATTGAAATTTTATCAGAATTGGAACAACGAGGCTTCATCACCACTCGTGAAAAAAATATCGCTTATCAAAATTTAGGTTAAAAATTGTTTGTATAATAAAAAAAACAACCAAGATGAAGTTTTGCGTGAAATGTAAACGGCACACATCTAACCGACTCGAACCTCCTGTTATTACAATATCGAAAAATAACAGAAAAATGGAAGTAGTGTTTTGTGATGTGTGTGGAAGCTAAAAATCTTCCTTCATTAAATCTGGGGAGGGTATCGTAAATAAACTGATTGACCATTTCCCTGCAGAATTACATTTGCTGGGGTATTATTATTGTGGGCCTGGAACAAAACTAGAAAAGAGATTAGCTAGAGGTGATAAAGAATAAATGAACTGGACGAGGCGTGTAAAGATCACGATATTGCCTGCTCGAAGAGTTCAGATTTAAACCAAAGGCACGTTACCGATGAAATTCTAATGTCCAAAGCTCGAAAAGTACGCAAGGATCCTTCAGTTTCTTGAGAGAAAAATCAGCCACATTGACCGTTTAAAAAATAATGCGAACAAAAATAAAATTCGGAATAGGGAAAAAAACCGAAATGGATCAACTCGTAAACGCACTTCACAAACCAACGCAGAAAAATTTTCCGAGATGGAAAGTGATTGTACTGGCCCTAAACGATCTATGGCAGGCTGACTTGGCGGAGATGATGCCATAAGCTAAGCTAAATAAAGGATTTAACTACCTATTGACTTGCATTAACGTCATGTCCAAGTTTGCTTGAGCCATTCCTCTTAAATCTAAAACCGGTGTAGATGTTACCAAAGCTTTCAAGAAGATACTCTCTCTAGCTAGCCCCCCTAAAAATTTAAAGTCGATTTAGGTAGTGAGTTCTACAATAAAAATTTCAAAGCGCTACCTAGGCGCCATAACATCAACATGTACTCTACGTACTCTGAGAAGAAAGCAAGCGTGGTTGAACGCTTCAACAGAACGCTGAAATTTCGAATGTGAAAAAAATTGACCAGGCAGGGGAATTACAAGTGGATTCAATTATCGACGAGTTGGTTTCGCAATATAATGACACAGTTCATTCCACCACAAAACTGAAACCTAGGGAAGTAACCAGACGTCATGAACCATTGCTGAGACGAACTAGCCCTAAACAACTGCTGAAGAAATCCAAGTTTGCCATAGGAAATAAAGTCAGAATTTCTAAAATTAAACAAATTTTCGACAAAGGATATTTGCAAAATTTTACCAACAAAGTATTCACGATCCATAAAGTGCAAAAAACCCAACCAGTTACGTATCGTTTAAAGGACGAGTCGGGTGAACCGGTGCTCGGAGGTTTCTACGAACAGGAAATTCAAAAAACCACGGTTCCAGATTTATTTCTGGTGGAGCAAGTATTACGTAAAAAGCGGGGGAAAGATGGAAAAATGCTTTATTTCGTTAAATGGAAGGACTGATTCCAAGTACAACAGTTGGACAGATAATATAGATAGTTTAAGCTGAATTCACGTGCCCATATGTTATAGTACTGACTGCATTGTCGAAGACCCATCTCTTGTCATCGTAGGGACTGAAAGCCAACTTGTTAATAGTGACAGCTTTTGGTTCGTGCGCCTCCGAACGAATGTAAGACACCAGAGTTCTCACGATGCTATTACTAAACACTACATTCTTGTACGTTTCATGTACCACTTGTGCTGTTTTCTTAATGCCTTTGAAGGCCATCTTTTTCTTCCCATCCGATTGTAAAACGCTGTAAAGCTTTGACTTTAAACCTACAAACTCGGAAATTGGGCACCCCGCAAGCTCGTCTTTGATCTTCCCCAATACTTTTTTTGTTGACATTGGAGTGTAAGAAATGATCTTCTGGGTAGTCGGATGTGTCGAACAACGACGCATCTTCTTCATATCTTTGTAAATATTGTCCGTTTCTATCTCGCAACACAGACTATCCGTATCTGTGAACAGGAATTTACATCTCTCCGGTCCATACTTTTTCATCATGTGGTCATAGTGAAACCGGTAGACTAATAACTTTGGCAGTTCCAACACACTAAACCCAACCACGATGGGCTTGTTGAAGATGATGTTTGCTGGAGTCTTTGTAAATATTACCAAATCCTCACTTAGAGAAGTGAAACTCGTGGTGCAGGGGTGAGAAGCGTCATTGATGGCTTTCTCTTTCGTCGTTGTTATAAAGACGTTGTTTCTCTTGTGCTTGTTCTCTATCGTCTTACCGAACATCGAATTATTTTGCAGTTTGTAGAGGTTTTGTCAAAATCGTTACTAGCTGCTTGCCGTTTCTCGTTATTAAACTCTTTGTAAGGTTTCAGCCAAGGGGTTTGCTTAAAGCTGATCACTCTGTGTATTTTCTTGAGAACTATGCCGAGAGAGATGTAGTATTTCAAATTCCTATAGTGCACCACGTAGTTTGTCTTTGAGCGAAGGTTAGTTGTTAACTTTCGGCCTTTGCTGTACGTTAACCGCAAGTCCTCGATTGCCGGACAATTGAAAAAAGAAAGTATAGACTTTGTGATTTTCATGTGCTCTGGGGCTAATGGGAAATCATCTCAGGGTATTCCAAGTCCACTTCTATTATCAGCCCCGTGTCACTCTGATCTCCGTAATTGTCGAGATTGATATCATCGAGCTGGTCTTCCGGCACCCATTCGTACTCTTCAGACGGTAGATACTCGCACATTACACAACCGTACAAGGTGTTGAAGTCCAAAATATGATGTAAGAAGTCTTTTTATCAGGGTTGAATGTAGGTTGTTGGCTTTAGCGTATCTTCTAGCTATAAACGGGACACCGCCTCTTATACCCTTTTCCACCATAAGATGTATGTCAATGTTAGTGAATACAAAATACAAGATACAAAGACACTCCCGTCCTCTTGAGCGCTGCGTCCCAAGATAGGGAGAGTGTAGAAATGTAATGGAAGGGGTCCAATCCATAACTAGCCAAACTTGTCGCTCTAAAGTTTTCAAAGACATCGGCTAAAAGCCCAAGGTCCGTTCACAAATACAGGTCGTGGTAATCGCCAAAAATTTTGCATTTGCCTAAATCCCAAATCTTCATCGCGTGTTGATAAGCTTCTGAGCAGATCGCTCCTTTCAACAACGAGGCAAATGCCGACATGGGAGGTAAACACCGCTCCTCATACACTTCCACATTTGTTGGGTATTCATAGGGAAACACACCTTTTCACCTAAGACCTCGTAGGAGCTCCACGGATTCACCTTCGGAAAACTTGTCCATAATGCTAAAGCTGTTTAAGTTCAAGCTAGAGTTTCCAACGATGCCGTCATAAACGCTAGACTATCTATGAATGTAAAACCACTCAATCTCATGCTGTTGATTCTTTCCTTGTTCTTAGGGATGATCCTGACATTATGCAGAGCCTTCAAATCTTTAAACGAATTCAAAGCCTTCATGACGAAATGACTGTCGTATTTTTCGAAATTATGCATAACAACCGCTATGTTTTTGTTGAAAGTGTAAGAAAAGTTACCCTTGCTGTGCGCGGCTCCTCTTAATTCACCGGTGATGTGGTCGTGGTCTCGTACTTTTGTAAATCCGTTAAACTTTTCTTGGGGTGGAGTAAATGCTACTTGTTTGCAGATATAGCACACCACAGCATCTTTGTACAGCAACCCCTGTTCCTTGGTTAAATGTTTCATTCGTTGCTTGTGGGAATCCATGTAAGCCACAATCTTTTTCTGCTCCTCTAATATAGATTCGAAGAAAACTTGCATGCAGTCTACTCCTCTGTATAACATTTTAGAAAATACTCCACGTAAGTGGTCAACAATCACGTAGGCAAAACTGCAAGCTTGGTGAATGTGGTTAACTCTGGTGTATGTATCGTTTCCATCGCAACTGGAGACTGGCTACAGCACCGCTTCAAAGTCCACGTAAGCTATGCACAACCTATTGAGTTCGTTCTTGAAATTCTTAAACCGGATAACATTATTGTCGGGTAATGTGGTCTTTTGAAACGGAACTCCCACGCAAGAAGGAAGGTGGTAGTTTTCATACCTGAAACGATTTCGAAAACCGTGTAAGCAATGTCTGCAAAAATACTTCAAGCCCTCGTTGGGGTTGAAACTCGTGATTAATTTGTTGAAGTCTTTCATCATCACGTAGTGTCCGTTGAGAAGAAGCAAGTCGACGTGATGCTTACTTTCAACTAAGGAACTCACGCGATAAACGCAAGGCTCGTCATCCTCGAAACCAAAAACAGATACCGAGATGTTGTTAGCTTTTTCAAACCCCGTGATTTTGGATAAAGGAACGGGGTCCAACACACCTACAAATAATGCGTGCGCATGAGACAGATAATGTTTCGTATCCCAATCATGTTGCAAAGATGGAACGGGGTGTATACTCGCTAACACGGACCACAGAAAACATCTATCATCTTCACTACACGCATTAACCAGTATATCAGGACCTAGTTTGAGGTTGTTGGGAAGTGCTACGTAACCTTTTCCCACAAAAGGTCTATAAATTCCAACGCTTAGTTTGGTGCACACGCATTGCTTGACAACCCATTCACTTCCTTCTACGGCAAACTGTCCAATACTATGCAGAATCTTGTTGGACTTTTCCGAAAGAACCTCCTTGCTCCCCACTTTGGTCAGGTTGGAGTTGAAATAAGCCTTAATAGTTTCCAAATTATCCGTCGCTTTTCGAAGAGAATGCATAAGCCAATTTGAGCTTTTATGTACCATAAGACGTTGACATTGTTCTAAAGATTCCCATATTTGTCCTCGTATTGTTCCAACAAAATCAAGGGCTCGTAAGGCATTTTCATCCTGCATAAAATCCCGCTTGAAAGTTAAGAATCATCTGTTAAAAGCATCGCGCACTAGATCAAATCCTCCTAATTCCAAACTGAAAGGCCTCACCTCGAGTTCGTATCGTCTGTAATCTACGTCTTGTCTTTCAAATTGTAAATCATGTAGGACAAGGCCCAGTCGATTCTGGTATTCTCTATTATAGGCACGACTAGAGATCTGACATTGTTGACAAAGAGGTTGAAATTTGTGAGTATTTGAGAAATTATTTCTTTCTTCAACACAGGTTTGATTTTGGGACAAGACAATTTACGTCTTTTTTTTGAAGACTCTCCAATTTCCATCACACGTTGTTTTACAGCCCCACCACCCTTCTGCCGTTTATACGTGAGCTGATTAGAGTACGTCACACCGCTCGATTTGCAGCTCACGTTACATTTTCCTTTGTGATGCCTTTCGTGTCTCCATTTATACTTATTGTTCCTGAACGTCTTTTCACAGTATTGACACACGAAAATCTCATTGTCAGACATCTCTCGTTTTTTTTCTTCATCAATCATCTTTGATCCTTTTTTTTTATCTACCGAAACCGTCTCTTCGTTCGTGGGAAGAGATGAATGTGAAATCCTGGTATGAACTGTAGCTTTTGCTAAATTGGGAAAATACGTCCGACAAGCTTCACAGGAATATGCACATTCAAACTTGATTTTTTCAAGCCTGGTCATTTTTCCATCGCATCGGTTGTTGTGCGCCAAAACTAGATCATAGGAAGAAACGAGTCCTCTGCAATCGAGACAAGTAAAGTTTAAAACGCAAGGCTTCTGCAAATGACTTTCCACCTCTTATCGCGATAAAAACTCAACTTTGCATTTCCCTCACTGGAACCTCGAGACCACCTTGTACTTGACAGCCATGGCTGATATGAAGATTGATGTAATTATCCACACCTTTTATACCCACCCCTTCCGCGTATCAAATGGTCCATCGCTAGAAAGTCACACCCCTCATTCGTAAAAAAAAAAAATACGCGTAACTTATAAAAAAAAAACCCGAAAAAAATATTCAAATAGCATGGATTTTTCCTGATGAGTAACCCAACGAGTTACACGCAGGACATTTTTTTTAAATGCAAAAAATTAGCAGAGGGCCTGCAGGGGAGACCGGGGGTTGCTAAAAGGGCCTGCTTTCCACCAAATCCTTTACTACTTGAGTCTCTGGTTGATTTGGTGGCGAAGCGTTCGGCTTCTTCTCGATGAATTCCAGCCTTCTTGAGAAGTTTGACAATAGTAGCCAGCCGTGAAAGTTTAGGTTGGCTGGGTACGGATGGCGCTTTGATTCTTTCTGTTGTGATAGAATATCAAGAAGAAGGGTTAGACTTCTTGGAGTGTTGCCTATCAGGTTTAGAAGGCGGGGAAACCACGCTGCTGATGGCCACTGTGGTGCGATTAGGAGAAACAGGCTTTAACTTGCTTCTATTTTCTGGGGAACCTGTGTTAGCAGTTTGAATGGAAGGAACAGGTATGCGTAAATGTTGTCCCATGGGAACGTCAGGTTGTCGACTGCTATTGTCTTTTCGTCCAGGATCGAGCTGATGTAATGACTTTTGACATTGTGCTTCGTGGCGACGACGTCTACCATCAGTGTGCCCCAGATGTTGAAGAGATGACTGCAGAGCGTCTGCAATGACATTCCTGTTGCCTGGTATGTGTAGAGGTAGCAGGGTGATGTTGTTTTGGATGCAGAGGTTGAACATTTCCGAGGTGAGTCTGTGAAGCAGTCTAGATTTCCGTTCTCTTTGTGGATGTAGGCCAGGGTAGTCGTGTTGTCAGCTTGGACCTGAATTACTTGGTTCTGGATTTGGGGTCGGAAATGTTCAAGATCCAGTTGGATCGCTCGTAGTTTGCGGACGTTGATGTGGTCCTTGTTGTTGGATGGCCAGCGGCACTAAATTTCTTGGTTTCCAAGTGGGCTCCCCAACCTTTGTTCGATGCATCTGTGAAAAGAAAGCGGTTTAGTGGTGGCTCGTGTAGAGGAACCATTTTCGTTAGATTCGTGATGTCTGACCACCATAGGAAGCATTCGTGGGGAAAATCCTTGTTGAAAAGCTTCTTTTCGTCCGGATGGTCTTGGTAGTCTGACCAATTGTCGATTCGGTGGTGATGAAATGGCCTGGCCATCCATCGACTGTAGGGAACGAGGTTTGCCATTGCATCCATCTTTCGGATCAGGGAGTTCAGTTACCGGAGTGAAAAGAGATGATTGAATTCGGAGCTGACGGGTGTGATTTAAAAGGCATTCGATTCGATCGGATGAGGGCGAAATTCTTGCCGATTGTAGATTGAATAAGGCCCCGACAAAGGTGAAGGAATGAGCCAGGGTTAGACGTGATTTGCCTTCGTTTACTCCGAATCCCCGTCGGTTCAGAAGGAGGATTGTTTGGTCCCAGTTGTGTTCGAGTGGAGTAGGGTCTCGGTTGTTGAGTGCCCAGTTGTAGAGGTAAGTATTCGCTTGGATTTGTTGCTGGTGTTGCGTCACCAGGATCGGTTTTAGGACCTTGGTAAAAATTCTTGGAGCTGCATTTAAACCAAAAGGAAGACAGCAGAATTCGAAGACCTTCTGGTCTTAGATGTATTGGAAGAAATGAGTTGTTGCCGGATGAAGGGGTACATGGAGGTATGTATTTTCTAGATCGATTGAGTCTGTCCAATCGTTTTGTTGGATTGATTGACGAATTGAGTCCAGAGTCTCCATCTGTAAATAGTCATTGATTATGAATTTCTTTAGAGGTTTCCTGTTGAAAACTAGGCGCAGGCCTTCTGTTTTCTTCGGTCGGATGAAGATCGTGATGTAAAACCCTGCTCCCGGGTTGTGGCATTCTCTGATGGTCTTCTCCCGAAGAAGTTGCGAAATTTCGGACGAAAGCATTTTCGACACAGGTGGAGTGAAGTCCCAAGGAGGGGAGGCCACCAGAGGAGGCTTCGAGAGAAATGTCGGGCAACAGCCATGCTTGATTATTGAAAGGACTTCTGTGTTGAGGGTTATCTTTCGCCAGGCTAGAAAGAAGTGACAGAGTCTTGCCCTGACTGGAAAGCAGGAGAGACGAAAGGCATTATTGTTGATTTTTACGAAAGGTGCTTCTGTCCCCTAGTGACGAGTAGCGGCTGCGACGGTCTGGGGTCGATGCTCGTTTGTTCTGGTTGCGTTGGCCGGAGTGTGAGCGAGGAGGGTCCGTCCGAAAGGGCTCCTGTTGCTTCTTCTGAAAGCTTGAGCTTTCGTTGCTTTGGTTCGCATAAGCGGTGGATGAGTGAATGTGGAGGTTTGTTCCTATGAAAGGGATGGTTGGATGATTGGTTCTGTCATTGTGCTTGTGGCATTCGTGATATGTCTAAATGTGGTACGATAGTCGGGATTGGTCCCCGGAAAAAGGGGGTCGGACTCTTGGATCGGCTGGTTTTGAGATGGTGTCTTGTTGAGTCGTTTAGGTTGTTGGTGGACTTGAGTGCAATTTCCCGGAGGAGGAGGAGGTTGTTACAAAGCGCCCTGGTCTCCTGGTCGCCGTGGTATGTGGCAAAGCTGGCTTTTTGGAAGAGTTGGGTGATCAGGGACGAAAGGTCATGGATCTCCTCGGGGCTGGCATCGGACGAAAGCATCTCGCACAGGGCGTTGACAGCCGTATTTAAGACGTCAGCCTGGGAGGCTGCGCAGAGACTCATCCGAAGGCATTTATCGTTGTCATATAGTAAGAAAGTTGGAACTTTTGCTTTCATAGGAATAAAAAGGGCTGTACCAAAATCCAGCTTTATTTTGCTGCAGAGGAATTCACATTCTGAGTAAGTATCAAAGTTGCGGGGGTTTGTAGTTCTGTCGCTGAACGGACGAAAGAAGCTTGTTTCGTGGCCGGCACGTGGGGCTGGTGGTTTTTTGTCCAGGACTAGGGGGTCACCTTTGACGAGCAAAGAACCTTCATTGCGGAGGAGGCACATCACAAGTGGTGTAGACTGGCCGAGGAGAGGGTGGAGTTTTGAATCCTGATCTTGAAGGTCAAAATTAATCCCGGTCTTCAAGCCCCGGTTGATGACGGGAGCATCGGCAGACTGTGATGGTATGTAGAGAAAACAGTCCGGAACTATTTCTTCGATTGTTTTAAGAAGTGATGCAAGCGGGATGGTTGGATCGTCGCTGTTGTCGTCTGTGAAGTGTATCTTTTTCTGGGACGAAAGCTGGCCATGAGTTGGAGGTTGAGGTGCATTTTTGTCTGCGGGAGTTTGCGCTGAAGTGGGTGGGGCAGTAGGCTTTCGTTTTTTGGCAGCATCTTCCAGCTTCCAGCTTACATGGCTGGTGGTGGAAGCTACCCAGTCTTGAGTGCGGGCCTTACGTGCGGAGGATGTGCAAGATGGTGGCAGCATCGGGTTGTCTTTTGTCCGCTTCTGGAAGGCGTCTTCGACCAGTTGGTGACTTCACTGCGGGTGATGCTGCGGCCTCTATGGGAAGAGTTGGACGAAAGGTCGAGTGGAGAGTTAGGAGCTAACGGAGGATTGGCAGCAGCAACGGCCTTTCGAGATGCCTTTAGATGCCTTTCGAGTGTTGAAATATAAGGTCGGTCGTCGGGAGGGGTTCGTTGGCCAGTTTGGAGCGGGGACTCCTCGGCATGGGCTGAAAGGATGTTCGTGTCGTCGGTGGCGAGGTCAAGGGGAGAAACCCAGCAGTTGTCAAGGACAAAAGCTAGAGGAGACGCATGAGAGCGAGCAGCAGTTGAAGCGGAGACTTCGTGTGCGACAGCCATCATCGGTGGAGAATCTAAATTCCTGATGAAAATTTCCTCTGGAGGAAAATGAATGACGAACGTGTTCACGCTCTCGCTTTTATAGAGGAGGGCTGTGCCTCACAGGCGCAGTGTTGGCATGCAAGCAGGCGGTTACACGCAACCAAGAAACATCCAGGGAAACATAACATTGAGGACAATGTAATGCAAAATTAACAGGTTAAGATGTTTTGGCAATAAGAAACTTTTTTTTTGGTGTGCCAAACAACAACTCTTGGTTGGTAGCGTCTGTCGGACTTGACCCCCAGCCATTATGCCAAACCTTAAATAAATTCATTTTGCAAGTAATGGGTTAATTAGACAGTGCTCCCTGGGAGCCTCCTGGGATGCCTCGGACTGAACAACGTCCTTAATATGTAACACCCTGGTTTTTCGTGACAATCTATCTGCGTTCACAAATTATATTGTATGAATAAGGAACGTCATTTTCACGATAAACACGAGAAAGCAAGGGGAAGACGAATGCCAAACTGGAAATAAGCAGTTGTTAACAGTGCCTGTTATACAAATTAGGTGTCACCACCCGCTGTCACTGAAGGCAAGAGGGGAAAAGGTTTACAGTGGTAAGGGAGATGCGCTGATTGAGTGAACGAAGCGAATGAAAATCAGCGTTTGTCACCCAGTATGCACAAAAATGGCATTAAAAAACTTAATATTGATGAAGCATGGACATAAACATGACTGACGGACAAAACGATGCCAAACTGGAAATGAGCAGTTGTTCAGAGTCCCTGTAATAAAAATTCGGCGTCACCACGCTGTCACTGCAGGCAAGAAGGCAAGGGGAAGAAGGTGTAATAATAATAATAATAAAATACAATTTGATGACCTGAAAGGTCAGCGAGACAGGACAGGCTGGGGAGACCCACCACTTGCACCCAGCCTCCCGTTAAATAAAATCATTAAAAGAAAATAAAAAGCAAGGTTTTACAGTGGTAAGGGAGACGTGCTGATTGAGTAAACTTAGTGAACCAATTAGCCAGTGTATGAAAAATACTGATTAAAGAATCTTACTATGATAAGGCATGGACATACGCATATGCATGTTTATTACACCCATCCAGAGGACGGGCTTCCTCTAGCAGTTTTTAAAGTATCAAATAATGAGTTAGGACTCTGTAAATTGAAGAAGGTAATATCTGATATCTTGGGCAGTGGGATATAAAATGTGCTGTAAAACATTACGACATAATGAGTTTGATTTTGCATTTATCCAAAAACACCACACATCTCAAATAAAAATGTAGTATATACTTCCCCACAGGAATGCCCTGCATCTAGACGTGAAACACACCACTTTGCTGGAAATGGGAGTTGCTGGAAATGGTTTCAACAATTGAGATCACTTCCGCAAGGGTAAGGCTCTTAAGATTTGCCTCACCATCTATGGTGTTAAGCATTCCGAGAGACACTGCAGAATGAGAAGTCTGTAAACAGAAGGGAATAACGCCTTAACATCTTGCAACGTGAACACAAGCCCACACACTCTGACCCATTTGGAATCCAGGATCGCCTTGATCTGGGATCTAGAAAAACTTTTCTCTACTACTAAAATCTCAGTGATAAAAGGCTCAGTGGGAAACCATCGTTGTATATCTTGCATATAGCAAAGATGAAGAAGCAACACTGGAACAGCACAAAGAGGGAATTTTTAAGTGGCATGTCGAATGCTGTCTGGTCCAGCAGGCAATTAAAATACTTGGGAATGCAAGTTTGATATTGTTTCTCTGGTGACGCTGCTAATTTATGGGGTTGGGACGCATTATCGTATCGAAGTGCTCCAGTTCATGAGGTAATCAGAAGAGTCAAGTACCGAAGTGGCATTTCTCCTTGCCGTCCTTACAAACAACGATGTTCTGAGTCTAGGCAAGAAACTTAAGAGCGACATGATCTTGTTCTCTAAAGTTTGGGTGGTAAAAACTGTCCCACAGGAGTCCCATTCTTTAACTTTATCCACTACATCATGTCTGATGTATTCGTCCTGAACAAATTACGAATCTCAGCATCAATCCCACAAACAGATTTGGTATCACTATTCTTGGATAAGAAACAATCTCAAACTTAAGGTCTTTGGCTAAAACTGCAGCTTCACGGGGAGACAAAACGTGGGACGATTTGTTTTTGACCCAACAATTGTCCAAATTTTGTTTGTATTTTGCATGCTGTTGATGAGGAAAGTGGACAAATTACGACTGAGCGAGTTGTAAACGCCCAAAGTAGTGGCAGGCAGGCTGCAAGCTTATAGTAGAGAAAACTTTGATATCATATTCCAAATCAAGATGGTATAGGTGCTCGATTGGGTTGAAATGTGTTCGTGTCATATGACGTTAGGGAATTATTTCCCTCCAGTGACAGACGTTCAATTCTGCGCTGTCTCTTGGAATGCCTTATACGATGAGGCAAATTTTTGGGGCCTTACCCCTGCACAAATGCTCTCATTGTGTAAACCATTTTCAACACCAGCTCTTACTTGGGATAGGTAATGTCTGCTGGGTCTTCCATTTCTAACTATTTATGTGATGTTGTCTTCGATTTCTGGATAACAGTTTTAATCAAGCTAACATCCCATGGATTATTTATTGGACGCACAATGTGGATGATACCTTCGTCTGACTGAAGCACTCCAATGACATTAAACTCGCTTTAGATGATGTCAATCCGTTCCACCCTTCATTGTGTTAAATCGTTCAGCAGGACACTGTAGCCCTTTAGATGCCTTTTCTGGACCTTAACATTCATTGTGACCAATTTCTGCAGTCTGTTTACACTTCACATTTTCTGAAACCCAGTCAAACTTTCAGAACTATTAGCTTTCGCTCTGCCCAACCCAAAGTGTGCTCATGGTCATACTTTCAGTTTGTATATAAGAGCCATCCATCCAACATGCTGCAGGGAGAAAGGTGGTACGATTGAACTATACAGGATTATCTGCAAATTGCCATCAACGATTACCTGGCAGCACTGTTTCATAAAATTGTTGGCAGACAACTAAGGAGCACAGAGAAGCAATTAATTATTCGTTATCAACAAACTCTGAGAATGGCCCGTTAAACTGACCCACACCCCTTGATTGACTTGTTTGCCACTTATTACATGTTTTTTCAGGCAATTCAGCAAATCCTGGTAAGGCACAACATAAGCCGCCTTGCACTATTGATGGGGCAATTCACCCTCCCTCTTCTCATAGGATGTACTATGAAAGGGACTTCGGACCCTAACTGGAAATCTGGGCAACATATACCCACCCGTTTAAATTTTGCTGAAATCTCTCTCTTTAACCCAGTGCTCAACCCTGCAAGAAACGTAGTTTACATTATTAAATGTGGAGCACGCCCCTTCATTTACATAGGCCAGTGTAAAAGGGCTTTGGTCCAACCTGGTATCAAAGATTATTCTGGTATGCATTGTAACTATAATAGCAATTTACTCGACGACTACAAGCAGTCAACAATTTAGTAAACAACGAACTGGTAACAGGGCCAGATGGTCCAGATGCTTGAATGGGTCGAAGTGTGTTCGTGTCATATGAAGTTAGACCATTAAATAAAATCCCTCTATTAACAGAGATTTCATTCTGCATTGTCGATTGGAACGCCTTACACTGTATACAATGAGGGAAATATTAGGAGGCATCACAAAAGCTTTCCATTGTGAAACCATTTTCAACACCTCCAATTTTCAGCATGATGGTGAGTTTTAACCCTGGCACGGGGAGTGCCACCTGGATTTTCTATTTCTACCCTTTTATGCGATGTTGTCTTCTATTTTTTTTGGTAAATTCTTAAATCAAGTTCAAGTCCCGCGGTTATTTATATGACACACAATGTGGACGATATCTTCGCCTGACTGAAGCGCTCCAATGACATTAAACTCGTGTTTGATGATCTCATTGCGTTCTGCCCTTCCCTGTGTTTCTTCGTTGAGTAGGCGACTGCAGACATCTCGCTGCCATTTTTGGATCTAAAGATTCATCAGACCAATTTCTGCAGTCTGTCTACACTTCGCATTTTCTGAAACCCACTAAGATCTTAAGATCTATCAGCTTTTGGTCCGTCCAACCCCACGTGTGCTTAAGAGATACTTTCAGTTGTGCGTATAAGAGCCCCAACATTGTCCCTGGATGAAGGATAGGAGGATTGAAGTCAGCAGGAATACCAACAAATGCGCTATCAATTATTAACCTGCGGTACTGTTTCATAATATTGTTGGCAGACAATTAAGCAGGATAGTGAATCTACCAATTCGTCGTCAACAACCTGTCTGAGGATGGCACAGAAGACTGACACCCCCCCTCCAATTCCTTGATTGGACTTGTTTGCCCTTTATTCTGTGTATTTTTCAGGTTATTCAAATTTCAGGCTCTACATTAGAGTGTTGTCTAGGCCGCTTTGCACCATTGTTGGGGAAATTCACCCTTCACCCTCACATAGGATGCAGAATGGAAGGGATTTCGGCCTCGGGTTGGAAAGTACTGTCAGTCCTGGGCAACACATAGCCACCTGTTTAGATTTTGTGAATCTCGTGTTCATTCAGAGCTCGACTGTGAAAGAAACGTTGTTTACATTATTAAATGTGGGGCATGCCCCTTCATTTACGTAGGCTAGTGTAAAAGGGCCTTGGGCTGGCTCAACCTGGATCTTGTGTTTGTTGCACTAGTGAAAGCCTACACGTTTTGAGCTCAACACGACAAGTAACATACATTACCAGCACCAGTACTTAAAGAAAACCGAAAAAGTACATTTAGAATACAAGGTTCATACTATCACTGTGAACAATATGAGAGTTGTGTACATTAAAAAAAATCCACACCATGGAATGCTGTGCAAAAATTTACAGGGAATTGCATGTCAACAAGATTTAGGTTCTGTGTGACATCATTTCCAATATGCGGTTAACTAAAGTCAGGTTGTCACCTTTTTCTTGTGTTATGTATCGTATTTTATCTTGTAAGTATTCATGAGTTCTTTCTCATCACTGGTTCGCGTTTGTATATTCTCATTAAACGTGATATTATGGAGTTGTTGACCCATTCAAGACTGAAGAAGGGAACATCAAGCCCTTCCCAATTTCAGATGCTTGTACATGCGACTTCATGACTGGCAAGTGGAATAAATGCCACACAACTGAAATCAAACTGAGTGCGAAAGAACATATAAAAGGGTGGTCACTGGTTTTTCAGACTGGATTCATGAATTTATTTCCTCTAACACGCAGAACCCCCTTGATGCTTTGAGGGACCGTCTCTACATTAGCGAATTTATACACATTTCAACCCAAAACTGGTGTTACAAGTCATCGTACGAATCAGTAAACCCTTGTTATGTGTTTGATGTTTGAAGTGCCATTTTGTTTCATAATGTAGCAAGGCAGGAGTCGTTAGATCAATTGCAGGCCTCCCGTATTTGTGGTAATAGTCAGGGAATGGGCTTACCAATGAAATAATGAGGGTAAAGTCAAATAAGGGTACCAATGTACTGTTAGTTCCTCTAAATTATAACTGAAGTGGGACGATAAGCAGCAACTGGGGAAATGCATCCAAAGCAGTTATAATGCAGTTGTACCACAGCAGAAAGACAGCAGAAAATGGTGATCAGTCCAAACTGGTAACAAAGAATATTCTAGCAAGCATTGCAACTATTATAGTAATTTTTTCGATGACTACGAGTAGTACACAATGTAATAAACAATTTAGGATTTAGTAAACAACGAACCAATAACAGGGCAGGGCAAAATAAATTAAACTCAGGTTAGCAGACTGAAACTTTGCCTAATAGTGTACATGGAGTAGCTGGAGTAGCTGGGGATTAAGGGCCATGGTTTACATCCTAAAACTGTCCTTTTGCTGCTCGTGCAGTGTTGAATTGTACTAGTGGCATAAATAGTTATAATATTAGAAGAACTAATGGTGTACAATTACAACGATGGGTACTGCGGATCAGCAGTCTACCTCCGGTCCGTCTGTGACTCAAATTAGCAAAGTACATCAGGACCCGTGCTTTATGCAAAGTACTACTGGTGGTACAGAATGCTCGAACGGTGTATCGTATTAACAAATACATCATTCCTCTAACAACAACCAACCCTGTGCTTGGCTAAAGAAGAAGCAAGGTTGGAATTGATGGAAGAGGGAGCCATTACGAGTCATGAGCGAAAGCACGCCAGACTTTAACTACCTTGACATCTCAATTAATGACAGATTGTCCACCAATTGTGCTGGCTCTGCTGCTGCTCACAGTTGCATATCAAACTGCTGGTTGTATGGGTGAACTCTCATCAAACCTTTAGGGGAAGTAACCCTAATAGAGTTTGTGCGTTGCTTGCACTCCATTGTCAGGTTTGTAATATTCGAAGATCTCACCAATGACAGCATCTTGGGAGTGACTACTAAAAAGAGGTTTTACTTATCCGAGATAGTTAATGCATGAGCCTATTCCTCAAAGCAGAGTGCAGGAATATTTCCACTAACCGGATGGGATAAAAGCTCTGACGTGCCATACGATAAAGTTCCTTTGTGACACATAGAAACGGTTTTCACACCGAAGATGACTTGGTTTTTAATGTCATATCTCCTGAACAACAGCCTGCACTGTTGCAAGTTTACTGTATCTACGTATACATGCGTAGGTTTTGGTAACACTTGCTTTTCATTCGGTGACTACGAAATCAAAGTTTGGGCATTCAACGTCTATGTCAGACCAATTTTGGAGTACGCTAGCCCCGTTTGGTTCTCGCATTTGCTTCATGACATCAATACAGTATATAGAGGCAGTCAAGCAACAGTTTACCAAGTCATTGCCTGGCTTATGCAACCTGTTGTATGGAATACGTCTGCAGATCCATAAACTTGACCCACTCGAAGTACAGAGAATGAAAATTGATCTTATACTTACCTACCAAATTATTCATGGTGAAATTGGGGTGAATATTCCTGTATTTGACATGTCGGAGTTAAATTGGAGCAGAGGTAATTCCCTGAAACTTACAGTGCAAACATCGCATTTAGATTGTAGATGTAGCTTTTTCGTGTTGTGTGTGATTAAGATTTGGAATTCTTTACTAGTTGAAATTGTCACCTTGTGCATGATTCGTGCGTTTTGGAGTCATCTCAGCCTGTTTAATCTCAGCTTGTTTAATCTCAGATTGTTTAATCTAGACATTTTTTTGCATCGGTCTTATTCTCCGAGTTCTATGTAATCTTGCAGATGATTCCGCTCATTACAAGGCAGCTCCTGCTGCATGTTACGTTGGCTGGCTGTTAGCAACGTGAGGTCCTTGCCTTACCCGTAGCTATTGCAACAAAGTGTTTTTATTATTTTTATTATTACAATAACTAAAATTACAAAATTACATGGAATTTTTAAGGAGCAAGCTGACGTTCCTTTAAGGAAATCTGGCAGAACCTCACTGATGAAACATAAGACAATCTTTTAAGTGCCTCTGTCTCGTTTTTTGAAATCCCCTTTACTTAAAAGATTCCAGAGCAATAAAAAATATAGAAAGAAACCTAATTAAGAAACTTAGTAATGTTATGATGATAGAATGTGACGGTGCAACTTCCTTCTTTAAATGGTTCAGACTACGGGTTACAGAGGTTATAATTTATGAAATTCTCCGCAGAACTTTACTGGATTAAAGTTCTGCAGATAACTTCTTTTATAATTAACAACTCTGGCTTGGTACGCGAGGCACTTCACTCAGACCTAAAATCGCAAATTTTCATAATAGCTCAGTTCGCAACTGTTTCTCGTCCTAATAAATGATTTCCGATCTCAGGTGTGAGTAAAGTGTCTCGAGTACCAACCTCAGAGTAGTTAATCTTTTTACGTATTAAATAATAATTAATCTTGTATTCGTTTACTAGAAACAGTGGTCACCACCTCATCCATCAACGTCTTTAAAAAGTGTTTGGACGTGGTGGCATCATGCTGGCCGATGTCTTACGTTTTTGTTATTTGTTTTTTGCGCTACTGTTTTATTTACTTCATGTTATAACGACTGATGTTATTTATAAATAAAGTAATAAATTTTATAATTTTGTGAGGAGGTAGCATTGATGCCATTTGTGAAGATGGTCATTATGTAGTGAAGCCAAACCTTGTTTGTGTTAGTTTTGTTAATTGCAAAATGAAAAAATATCTGAGTAGCCTAAGGAATTATAGCTTCTCCAGAAACTATTCTCGCACTCACCACTTCACATGCCCGCCTCTCAAACTTTCAGAAAGTCCTGGGCTTCCGATTTTCAAACATATACAGTTACTGTATTAATTTGTGAAATTCTTGCATTTTGGAATAACTAAACTACCATTTTCTCCAATGCAACACCCTGTGCAGTACTTTAATAATAATACAATTCTTCTTATTCATGGTTAGTTTAGGCACGATTATAACTAAGCATGGTCTGCTAATTCTCATGCTAGCACGGTGCTTGTGAGTGTCATACACAGACTGCAAGCCTCCAGCAAGCCCTCTTGGTTTGTGTCGTGCAGATGCTTCATGACTTCAGTTCCACTGCATATTTTGAAGGTGCGTACTTTTGCCAATGTTCTAACTAATCAAAAGATTTGCTGCTATTAAGTGTTGTTCTAAATATGCGACAACTAATCCTGAAGAGAAAAATCAGTGTGTGGCCATCTCGAAGGGGGAAAATGTCGTATTTGAAGCTACAGATTCTATTACCGGTAAAAAAAATATGACTTCCTAAGTGCTACCTACGACTTGATTTTTTAAATACGTGTGCATGTATGAACTTGTTACAAACGTGCGGGTGAAAGAAAAAAACATTTTTTTGGGTAGAAAAAAAAAAGAAATTGCCGTGAGATCATTTCCAACTCCGAGACTTAAAACTTGCAGCATTTTGCTCAAAGTATACCAAATCGTTTTGGTTGGTCCCATAATTCAGTTAGGCCGATGTAGTAAAAATATATAACAGTTATATGGCTTAGAGACACATAATTATATGGACGGGGTCGGAATTAAAAAAAATTATGATGAAGATGATTTCAGCCATACTGAAGACATTTTCTCATGCATTTTATATAAAGTTTTTCAGTTAGCCTAACACATTACCTTTAATCAAACAAGTCATAAGGACCCAAAATAAATTCCTTATTCTAATCTCGTATTGTGGCTACACACAGTTAGTTTCAAAACCTACTAGAGGTGAAAATATTCTGGACGTTATTTTCACTGATGATGTTCGTGCAATTTTTATGTGATTGTTATGGCCGAATTGGGTATGAGTGACCATAACATGGTTTCTTTCAAACTCCATCAGAACATCTCTACTTTTGAGGATTATTCTAAGGTACATATCAATTTCCTTCTTTGACGTGATCTGTTAAACGGTCGGGATTGGGAAAGTGATCTATGTGATTTCTCACGAGTGAATGATGCGTGAAATCACTTCTTGAACATCATTCGCGATTTTACTGTAAAATGCACCCATACATCAATGAACAAAAAATGAAAAGAAACCGTAAATTCCAAAGAACTGGCAAAACTTTTAAATAAAAAGCTGAATGCCTTGACCCGCTATACCTCTAATCGTGCTGCAGAAAATAGGCACGAGAATGAAAGGGCAACAAACGGAACAATGTTTGTTAGTAGCCTAAGAAATATTGTTGCGTTTTACTGCCTGCTCTGAATCGTTTTCCAGTGGGAACCGCACGTTTGTTTATCGTGTAATGAAATTTGTGTCAAATTAGGGTTAGCTTTTTTGACATAAACAGTAAATACACGATTGCTTACGTGGAATTTATTTAAAAAAAACACGCATTGATTACACCGCTGTAGCACGACCTCGCCGCAGTGATGAGAAAACCTTCCCGTCCTATGTTTTCTAAGGCAGTTTCCTGGGTGTAGTCTTCCCGTCCTAGACTATACTTTTTGGATTAGGTATAAGCGTCGGAAAAACCTCCTATACTACGATATATCCCGCTTAGTGCCCACAAGGTCAAAATCCTCCCAAAAAACGTGGGCGTAAGTGGGACATTAGTAGGATTCCAGAAAATGACGTTGACCTACATTCTATTTAATAAAAATATGGTCACTTGTAAAAGTAAGTATAGTTTATAAATACGCAATAGCTTTTATGCAAACACAAAACCACTTAATATTTTTCCCCACTGAATAAATTTTTTTTGTAAGTAATATGGGTAAAATAAGCCCACTGAAGGCTAATTTCTCATATGCTTCGTACCCTTCCCAAAAACATACATACCACATTTTAGCTACGCCAAAGCAATATATTTTAGTGAAACCAGAATGACACATTTTTAGGCCTACACCTATTTGGGGGGGGGGGGGCCAAGCAGTGGTCAATAACCTATGAACCGCACCAGATACAGATGTGCTGTTAGTGGCGTTATAAATGGCTTTGCAGAGGCAAAATTTAGGTTTTTTTTTTAATTCTTTTGAACAAATAATGCATTTCCAAAACCATTTAAAACGCCAAAAAACAGCACGTCTGCATCTGTACACACACCACATTTTAGCTATGACAAAGCAATGTATTTTAGTGAATCCAGAATGACACATTTTTAGGCCTACACCTATTGAGGGGGCCTACGGTCAATAACTTCTGAACCGCACCATATACAGACATGCTGTTTGTGGCGTTATAAATGGCTTTGCAAAGGCACTTTTCATTCAACAGAAAATTTACCCCCCCCCCCCCCGCCGCCGTAACACCAACTGCCGAACCGCATGTATATCGGATGAGGCCGAAAATGTGTTGTAAAGTTGACAGTGTGGCACAAATCTAAGAAATGGTTCCACTTGTTGAACATTCAACCTAATCATACCTAAAATTTCAGCAGCAACAAATCTAAGAAATGGTTCCACTTTAAACTAGTCAGTGGCACCATCTAAGGGCTAAAATTACAGCAGGTGGCAAATTTGAAATGGTGGCACCATCTAGTGATACTATTTTCTAATTTAATCGAAACTGAAATGGCTTTCACTTGAAACTGATTGCAGTTGCTTAAAATTGAAGCTGAAAATGCTTCTCGTTGCATTGGATGCTGCAGACAGAATCAGTGCTGCCATCTATATTTGAAAAAATAATTAATGACAAACTAACATAAAACTATTGGTAGTATAGTCAGATCCTGCCATCTGTGGTGAAAACAATTTGTCATTGAGTAAATACAACAGCATTAAGTGTTATAAATCCATTTTTTAAAATTGGTGGCAGCCACAACAGGCCTGAAATTTCTAACTTTTCTAAATATGGACCGATTTCCTAAATTCTTTCAAAATATCAACCATAATAGTTTTTTTACGAATAAATTTGTAAGAATTTTTAAGATGACCCGATTTTATCATTGAAATTGTAATTTCCAGCTCCCTGGCTGCAAATCACAAGTCTTTACTTGTTTAATTTACTCGCCAGTCAATGTACCCCCATACTGCAACCGAAAAAAAAAGGAAGAAGGCATTAATTTTAGCTAATTTTCTTATTTTCTCCTAGATATCGGCGGCTATTTTGGATTTTTCAAAATATGGTCAGAATTGCATCAAAATCAATATTCTTCAGAATTTGGACCTCCCCTATCGATCTGCCGTGTCAAAAAAATAAAAATTCACAATTTTTTTTTCCGATCTGGATACAGATGTAAAGTGTTAAGCAATGAACAAAAATAAAATTTGGTTTTATTAATCTGCGGACTGAAGTACAGTGCCACAGCCTTACTGTTGTTGAATTTCGTCCAACGGATTTTTGAATTCGCCTTCAATTTCTGGAATGTTTTGAAGGAGCGAGTTCCATTCGGAAAAGGTTAGTTCCAACTGGGTTATCGGGAACATATTCCAATCGAAAGTGTAGAACACGAGTCAAGTAGCATGGCCGTTAAATTTTATTCTCAGTCTTTTATTTTCTCCAAGACGGACTGCATCAAACATAAAATCGAGAGCATTCACCAACAACGAATTGAATTGGTTAAAATCGCTATGATTTTTTAACAAATCATATCACTCGTGGGCATTCAAGTCAATTTGGGACTAGCCCGACTTAAAGTTGACGACAGCATTTTCGCCGAATGAAGTGACTTGAACGGAGGAGTTTGGCCCCTGGGTGAATACATTACCATCACTCATGGTTAGTTGCGGGAGCTTCTTTAATAATATAGTAATAAGAGGTATTAATTTTTTTTATGTTCTTATCCTTCAAATTCGCAATGTACTTCTAACAAATGGTGCCTAGTCGGAATGACTCCTGAACTGGAGACCAAAATCGTGCTCCCAATTTGCAGTTCTATTGACGTCCTGTCAAAGCTAACCACGGTGGATGCTTCACCAGCAATTTTATGAATGGTCTTAACCAAATTAGCTCCAACCTGCAAACCCACTTGGAATTGAATATTGATTCGTGAGGCAAGGGCTATTTATTACTTTAGTTATCCGGCCGGGTTCGGATGCTGTGCAATACTGTTGGCCGTTTTCTGCCAACCATTTAAAGTTGTCTCTCGTTCCTATATTCAAACGAAAACAGTACACGCGTCTGAGGACTCGTGATTTCCTCTTAATCCTATTTATTTGTCTGTCTTTGTATTTCTTGGTCGCTGCATTGCTGTCACTGGATGGCTGCCCCAAACTTCCTCTTTTCCTGTCAGCTAAGCTTAAATCTCCATCAAAATCTTTTCTCAAACCTATTTCGGATTTCTCAAACCTATTTCAGATTTCAGGTAGCCTAGAGTGACTGCTTCGTTTTGAACCATGGGCGCTCCGAGATGACTATTCTGTTTCCACCTAAATTCAAGTTCCCTTCATCATTTTTGGAGAAACCAAGTGCGTTTTTAACGAATATGACGGTAGCAGTGTCTGAGTCAGAAATAGGAGGTGCTAGATTCATAATTCTCTTCTGCCTGGCATTAAAATCAGTGTGTGGTCCGCTCAAGAAATCTCCATTATGCGATGACGTTTGGTCTGTTTTACAGAGCTACCAAATTTATCTACATTGCTCATACTTTTTCCTTTAAGTTATGGATGATTTGAAAAAAGTTTTTTCCCTGGAACAAACGTTGAATTACGTACAAGCAATACTGGCCACACAGTATCTCTCTAAATTCTTGATACGTCGGTGGTTTGATAGGAAGTTACCACCGAGATATCTTTTGATCTCGAGAGGAGCTTTTAAACCAAAAGAATCGCAATAAAAACAGCAGCTGTGCCCTCGACTGAAATAGCAAACCCAGTGGCTTCCTGCAGCTGTGGAGTCCATTTAAATTGACGATGCCGCTCTCTCCATTCAGTCGCAGACGTGGAGGAAGGGGGTCATTGCTGAATGTGCCTCTGTAATTGGTGACACCTAATTTTTTGGCATATCTGCTTAAATCTATGTTAGTCAGGCCTCTGTCTAAGGGTATGCCTGCTTACGATAGTGGCATCGTCCACGGTTTCGGTTTTTGGTGTGCTTTGGCTTTTTTGTAGGTCGATTTTTTTTAATCCGGCACCTTTCTTTCTATACATAGCGAGCGCCTCCATGGCGCCGTTATGCCGTTTCAATTCTTGCAGCTGCCTGTTGTTATTCCTGGCTGAGTTGACGGCTCTGGAAATTCCAGCTACTCCTCCAGCTAAACCACCGACGGCGCTCAACCCTGTCAGGGTGGGTAGGAGGGGAATTATTCTGCCAGTTTGAGTACGAGAAAATTTCAAGCTCAGTTCTCGACCTGCCTTGCGAGCCTTCGATACTTTACCATGTTGCGTTTTAGTGAGTGTAAGCGTCACGTCCCCTCGCTTCAGCTGAGAATTGAAAAAGTGGAAAGAAAGAACTTTGCACAGCTTTGATGTGTTTTGACACTTTTTGCTTTTGATGGGAAGTCAAAGAGACTGTTATGTATTTGTACATGATTTTTCCTCTTTATGAAAAAAATAATATAAATAAAGTATCATACCAAAACTTCGACTTTACTCCTGTCCAATTTCAAATACATTATTCTATCACTAGTGACCAGAACTACCACTGGATACACATTATTGATGAGTTAGTTTCACGGTACAATGACACGGTTCACTCTGCAACTAAACTAAAACCGAGGGAAGTAACCAGACGTCACGAATCGTTACTGAAAATTAATATGAAACAATCGTTGAAAAAACCCAATTTTGTTGTAGGAAACAAAGTCAGAATTTCTAAAGTTAGGAAAATTTTTGATAAAGGGTATTTACGAAACTTTACTAACAAAGTTTTCACAATCCGTAAAGTACAAAAAACTGAACCTGTTATTTATCTACTAAAAGGCGAATTGAATGAACCGGTGATCGGAAGTTTCTATGAACAAAAAATTCAAAAAACTTTTGTTCCCGATTTATTTTTGTTGGAGAAAGTATTAAGACGAGAAAGGTACGGATTGGAAAATGCTCTACTTCGTTAAGTGGAAGGGATATGATTCAAAATTTAATAGCTAGACTGATAACATTAGCAGCTTATCTTTTTTAATAATTTCTACTTGATTATTAAGTACAATAGATCATATTAGCAGTTCGTCTGAATATTAATTTTCTTTTATCAATTTTCTTCTTTCAGCGGCGGCCATTTTCTTCAACCGAGATTTTCTCTGTTTGATAGCTTCCATCGCACATCTCTCCAACCTAGCTTTTCTCTGTTCGACAGTTTCCGTCGCACATTTCTCCAACCTAGCTTTTCTCTGTTTGCCAGTTTTCTGTCGCACGTTTCTTACGAGAAGCAGCGGCTCTTTTCCTCCTTATTAGCCATTATTTTCTCTTCTTCGCTTCGTTTTGTTATTTAAGTGGCTGATGTTACTTCCTCCTCATCTTTCTCCAGCGTACTTTGCTCTTCAGCTTCTTCATCCTCCATCGGATCGATTATACTGACTACAAAATCATGAGCAATACCCGTTCTGTAGTGACCGTACGCTAACGTATTTATTCCATCGTCCAACACGAATCTCTTATCATCGTAGAGAGATATAAATGATTTTGAAATTTCAACCGTGGCGAGTTGATGATCGTTACTTTGAATGCTCATCCACGTGGCTTTCGACGATGTTTTCGAAAATGGCGCATTTTTGTAGTCTTCGTAACTGAGACTTTTTTGGATAAACACTTTACTAATCCCTTTAGCCTTTCTAATACTCTCTTCCCCTACTAAAATTGAGTACATTTTTGCTTTCAAGCCTACAAATTCCTTCACCGGGATGCCAGCCGTCTCATCTTTCATTTTTCCCAGGACTTGTTTGTTTTTAATACTGTAGAAAGAATGCGACGGTTCATAATTGCTAGTGTCGAATCTATCTGACTCAGTTTCCATGTCCCAATAAAAATCACCAGTCTCCACCTCGTAAAACAGACTGTCAGTGTCTGTAAAAAGTAAACACGCTCGGTCTCTGTATTTTGGACAGACGAACTCGTAGTGAAATTCATACATTGTGAGTTTGGAAAGTTCGAGGATACAGAAACCGGAGTAAGTCGGTAAGTCGCACGTGATGTTACGAAGTCTCAAGTTTACTTGTACGAGATTTTCATTGAGGATCTTGAATGAATTCGAATGTGGCAGAGTGCTGTACTAGACAGATTTTTTTTGGGATTATCGGACAACTTCACGGATAAACGCCCTAATTTGTTTTCCATCATTTTTTTCAAGTACCGAATTATTTTTCAGTTTGAAAAAATCTTTTTCGAACGGTGTCGTTGCGAGTTGACGCTTCTCAGTGTTAAATTCTATGTAAGATTTTAGCCATTGCTTCTGACGAAATTTTAGAATTCTGTGAATACCTTTCAAAATCAAACCGTGCTTCAAGTAGAATTGTAAATTCCTGTAATTGACTATATAGTTTTTTTTTGGGAGCAGTTTAGTCGTCAGTTTGGAAGAAGAAACGATCTTCTTGTCTTCTGCCATTTCTTTCATGAAGGGAGACACTAGTTTTGGCATTATTTCAAACTTTTCCGGTGCTGAAGGATCATCGTTGTGATCGTCGTGTAGCTCGGATGGATAGTCCAAGTCCATTTCCAAAATATAATCGTATTCCGAATCTTTTTCGACCGATACCAAGCAAAATTCGAGAATTTCTTTCTTTGTCAGCCAGCAAAATTGATCGTACGGAAGGAATTCGGTCATGGCCAGTCCGTATAAGTTGTTGACATCCAAATCTACTAGATACAAACTAGGTAAATTCTCGTTGCAGGTGTCTGTTAGATATTTGTTATTGGCGATTGAGTGCCTTTTTGACACGAAAGTTGTTCCACCTCTGATACCGGAGGTTATAAAGTTATGACCATGGATAAACAGTTCTAGTTCGGTTTCGTTTTTTTCAACGCGGCTGCCCAACTAAATCCTGGTGTGGACACATAGTAGCACGGATCTATGCCATCATTGAGCAATCAATTTTCCTGAGTGTCCGAAAATGTCGGCTAGAAGATCACATCGATCATCTGATAATCGAGATGATAATTTTTAAAAACCTTCTCGTTCAACAAATTCCAAACAGACGTAGCATGATCATACTCTGCATCAGTGATGCCTTCGCTTCGCAGAGAGAAGAAGAACGCCTCTTTAGGAGGTAATTTTCTTTCTTCAAAAACGTCTATAGACTGCACGTACTCGTATGGGTAGTGGCCTTTTTGCTTCAATAAATCCGAGACCTCTCCCGAATCGAACCAATCGACCTATGCAAGAGCAGTTTTTAAGTTGTTGAAGGGTCGATCTTTCTTGTGGATTTTAGCCAGAGTTTCCAGCGATGAAAATAGGAAATTATAACTGTCTAAAAAACGCAACCTTACCGAAGATTTCTTATCATTGAAGCAAAAGTACCTCGTAATAGTCATACTTATAAAACGCTTGGTGTTTCTAGCAAGAACGTCCACTCCCGAAGGGAAGTTTTTTGCCGCAGAAATCAGTAGATGCATATCGCAAATAGTAGATGCATATCGTAGATGCATATCGCAAATTGTGGAAGACGATCGAGATAGTATTTTGCTCCTTGCATCCAGATTGCATTTTAAGTGAGAAGCACCTCTGAACCTTCCCGTGAAGTCACAGTGATCTCTCACTTTCTTCAGTGAGAGATCATCTGTAAGCATGACTTTGTTACAGTAGCAGCAAGTATTAGCTTTCAAGAACTGAATTTCATCTTTGGCACTCATCATCAGAGGTTTTGGCCGCGATAGAATACTGGCAAACTTGTTAATTTTGATATTTATACATTCGTAAAACTTATCCACCGCATCCTCACCAAGGTAGAATTTTTTACTCATGATTTCATTTTCTGATGAACTCAAAGATGTATCGAGACCACTAGTTTGTACGGGTCTAAGCATATATTCGAAATCTGCGTAAATTATCCATGGACGAGGATTGTGTCTGTCATAGTGTTAGATATTTAACATATTATTACCAGGTGATACGGAAGTGAGTACTTGCTCCTTATTCAGTCTCACACATTTTATCGACGTGCTCTATCATGGATCGTTCTTTAGTAAAGACCGTGAAGCAGTTACGACAGTTAAATTTTCAATGTGTTCCAACACCTTGAAATCGGAGTAGCCTATCAATGTCGAGGATGCTCCAGTAATGACTATTTCCTTTTTCGTCGGCTATTAGTAACAAGTCAATTATTTCTCCTTCCATGTTTTTATTCACTCTCACCATATGTAATCCTATCGAAACCAAATACAAAATTACGTTAATGGAAAAATTGTTGGCTCGTTTGAAGGAATCAATTTGTCGTATAGTCACGAGAAACTTCAACATGAAATGGTCTACAGTGTTCAAATATGGTTCTTAACATTTAACCTCGGTTTCGTAGCACTTCAATTTAGTAGCTAAAACAGAATATAGAAAGCCCTTTTCGTCAGAATTTTCCACATTCACTATAGCTTCGCTTTTCTTGCGTAATGCACTCCGCAAGGGTAAGAAAGAACTGGGGCGAAAAGGATCGATTTTTGCTACTTTTACGGTGATACCCCAAATTTCAAATGTGCCAACCACTGCCTTTTTTGTCAAAAGTTTCAATGGACGTTTGTATTTTTTTGCAAGCATCCTCCAAGATTTCTGACACATCAGATTCGAATCGCTGTATAGAGAGACAAAAAATCGGCTCACACGGTGTTGGAATCCCTGATAAATCTGCTTCTAAACATAGTTGAAATGTACAATTGGTCAGTTGATCCACGCAAGTCGTGATAAGATATTTGAGCGGACAATATAGTAGATTGAGCGCTGGAGATGAATCGAGACATTCAATTATGCGGAAATAAATCTGATGCATATCATCATGCACCAACTTGCACCTTACTTCACCTTCAAAATCTTCCAACTCGTTTTCGTAAACACTCTGGTCGAAGATCGGATCGATAGTTAGGAAGATGATGGATCAAATCTTGTTGAGTTGTGCAGACATTTCCACAATACATACACGTAAATGATGATTTTGAATTCATTTTCTTTTTCTTGAAAGAAAAATCATTCATTACTTTTATTTTTATTCTTTTATACAAATACGAAATAATTTTCAAAACAATCACGAGGAAAAAATCTCCATGATGTATCAAAATGATGAGATAAATTAGAGCTCCTAAAAGAATGGATTAGAATTTAGCAGACACACCTTTTAGACTGAGAAAAAAAATGAATGTTCCTTACCTAGAACTTACAAAAAAATGGAAAGATTTTTTTAAATTATATTTCTGGATCCCCTACAAGGGTAGTTACTACCACCCCACGGGGAGTTACTACCAACCGAGAAGGGAGACATTAGTGGAGATTCCCCTAATCATACGGTGCATGTAGCCCTACCCAACTGCACCAAGGCTGGGAGGCCGACGTGTGTTCGAGTCCAAAACTACATCTGTACTGAATTTTCTTCGTCGGATCTCTCCTTATATAGGGTCCTCCTCGCAAAACAAAATTTTATTTTGGAACTGCGCCAACTTGTTTTATTTTTGGAACCATGCCAATTTTTTTTATTTTTTGGGAACTGTGCCAACTTCTTTGGTGTGATGCATCATGGGTACTATTTTCCCTATGTAAGGAGACATCCAACGAAAAAATTCAGTTCAAATGCAGTTTTGGACTCTGAAAGACGGCCTCCCAGCCTTGGCGCAGTTGGGCAGGGCTACATGCGCTTTATCAGAAGAGTATCAGCGTGAAATTACTTAATGATATTGTGTATGTAGCCCTGCCGAACTGCGCCAAGGCTGGGAGGCCGTGTGTTCGAGTCCAGAACTACATCTGGACTGAATTTTCTTCGTCGGATCTCTCTTTATATAGGGCTCTCCTCGAAAAATTTTTTTATTTTGGAACTGCACCAATTTTTTTTTTATTTCGGAACCATGTCAATTTTTTTTATTTTTCGGAACTGCACCAACTTCTTTGGTGTGATGCATCATAGGAAGTGACATCATAACTGGAAGTGACGTCATAACAGGAAGTGACATCATAACAGGAAGTGATGTCATACAGGAAGTGACGTCATACAGGAAGTGATTTCATAACAGGAAGTGACGTCATACAACAAGTGATGTCATGACAGGAAGTGACGCCATACAGGAAGTGATGTCATAACAGGAAGTAATGTCATAACAGGAAGTCGATAAACACAAAGAAATGTACCGAGAGGTATTTTCCCACCATCCTCCGGATCAACGAAAACGAAAAAAGGTAGCAAAAGGCATTTTCCCACCATCTTCCAGATCGATGAAACCGGAAGTGACACCCACTTTGATCACGTGACCGGAAATGACACCACCACTTTGGTCACGTGACTTAGATATTTATGTCTTTGACCTAAAAAACGGTATTAAAAAGGCACTCCCTCCAGATTGATGAAAACGAAAAAAGTAGCAAAAGGCACCCTTCTCCAGATTGACGAAAAAAACAGAAGTGACATTCCTCACGTGACCGGAAGTGACGTCATTACCCACTCCCCATTTTGACCACGTGATCGGAAGTGACATAATAGCAAAAAACACTTTACCACCCTCCTTCAGGTCGACAAAAAACGAAAAAAAGGTAACAAAAGGCGCTCTCTAGATTGACGTAAAACCGGAAGTGACGTCATTCCCCCCCCATTATGTCACCAGAAGTGCAACATTACCCCTTTCTGATCACGTGACCGGAAGGGGGGATATATATGTGTAACGTAACATTGCATCATTATAACCCTACTCATATTGACTAAAAACGTATCACCTAACGGCCATTCTGGCCACTGTGGGCCATTTCCGCTTTATACTTCCGGTTTTTTTTATTCATTTTAACTAATTTTTGGACACAGAATCTAATGGTAAAAAACCGTTTGTCTCTATCTAGTACCGTTCTGCAGTTGAAAAATACCATGGACAAAGTCTTTGCTATAGTTTTCTCAGGCGTTTCGTCAGTACAAAAGACTTAAACCTACAGATAATTTAAACTAACGTTCAAATCGTGGTGGAAAAATAGGAATGTTTGTGGGCTAATTATTAATGACATACCAGTTACTAAGTTAACCACAAGAGGCCACCCCATAACCTCATAAATTCAAAGCATGTTGCAAGAGTGGATGTGCTGAGTTCACAATTTCTGTGGAACTTAGTAAATAGAATAGCTGTTCATATACAGGGACGAGAAGATGCCCTCAGTTTTAGAAGTGAAAGACCCTCAAAATTTAAACTCGTGTCACTCCTGGTTTCAAATCTGGTTGTTTCAGCAATATAAGCGATTACGGCTTCGTTTATATAATTAAGTTGACGTTGGATTAGTTTTATACTTGTTATCTATTAATAGTAGTTAATTAGGGATAATTGTAGACAACTTAGCGCCGTTGCACACGAGAATTTTTCGGATGCACGGCGACGAAGCGGCGCCGCTGCGATGACGCAGCCAATCAATGCACACGTGCGTTTTATTAACGCGCATTGACGTTGCAGTGCCGCTTCGGTAACATATGTGCGCATTCGGTTCGCTAACCTCGTGCACAAAAAATTATAGTTTGAAGCCAATGAGACGATATTGCTTTTTTCGCCTACCTCGTGAACAAAAAATATATTTTAAACCAATGCGACTAATTTTGGTACATTGATGTACTAATTTAAGATGTACGAGGGGAAAATATAGATTAAGTAAAAAATTCGGATAAGTTCTTTGATTACTTCCCAATGAATCTTCAATCATTTCTGCAGTAACATTTCATATTTCAGGATAGTTCTTTACTCCCCCAATAAACAATTCCACATCTATTTCTTCGAAATTGGACGCCATTTTCAGTAACGCTTTTTCAGTAAACGGCGGAGGTGTGCACCATTCAAATCAGCCAAGGTACTCAGAGACGCAATTGTGTTTTTTTTTAACGCTGTGCTACCGCTGCGGTGACGGAGGAAATTGCGGTGCAAAACGACCGCACGAGTGGCGGGCGGTAACGCAACGTCAACGCTGGTAGGTGTGCAGTACCCAACAGATGTCACATAAACCAAACTGCAAATGCGGTACCGCAGCGTCGACCGCAAATGCGGTACCGCACGTGTGCATCGGTGCTGTCAAAATTGTAACACAGTCCCTTGCGTGACTGGTTTTAGTTTTGCTTTTATTCAAGTACCTATCACTTACAGCTGTGTAATAAACATTAGTAACTAGCTTGCAACCAAGAACTGATCGGCGTATTACAGTTGAAATATGTAATGGTTTCAACACTTTCTGGATGTCTGCCGAACGATTGAATCGATCAGGAAGACAGTCAGCAAGCAAACTGAAACTATACCCTCATGGCAAAAAACAACAACCAATAGAGTAAAGTATTTCGTCTTTGTGTTTTAACATTTGCGTGATCACTAATGACAAGTAATAAACTCATAATACTGATCTACTATTGATATTGTTTAAAATGAAAGCAAAATGCTCCAACCTTAGCCTCTACTAAGACAAGTAACTCGTTTTGACAACAACGTGTTTGCCAGTGAGGAAACCCATTTATTTTCGATCAATGGGGGATTAAAATTTTAATGGTAAAAATGATCCAGGGACTGCTTCTCTTGAATAGTGTATTGCTTATTTTCGCTAATGTGCAGAATCAACAGACATGCTTATGTGCCAGGTAGAACGACAAATAGGCTAGATAGTAATTTGCAAATTGAATAGAGATATTGCAGCATTATCTCAAACTTTAATGTCTGCCATTCATAAGAACGAGACCACAATTAACGTCTCGGAAATATCTTTCTACTAGGTGTATATTAAGGAGCATGTAAGCATTAGAAGCGATATTTGATAGAATGCAAAAACTGCATTTTGCCGCCACTCCTGTTTGGCCGGCTAAAAATAGTTTCTTTTGTCTAAGGAAAACATATATAACCTGGTAATTTTAGTATTAGTTCCTGCGTTTACCTGGAGGCTTTTCGGTGCATAGTATCCACCGGTGTCTTAACCCGATTGCGCACGCGCAGGCATAACCCTCCTTTATAAAAGGGCTTTCGCACCTTCGTTCTGCATTATTTTTCCTCTCAACAAGTCAGGCGGTGACACAAGAGGGGAAGCACGGCGGGTTTGTGTATGTATGTTTTCCGTAGTCAAAAGACATCATTTTCAGCTACCCAAACAAGAGGGCTGGCAAATTGCAGTTACTTGTTGTCGGTAGGTAAACATAGATGACCTACCATTAGCATTAACAGACCCTGACCTCATCAAAGTTAGGTGACAGGCACCATTTTGACGGGTGCCGTAGGGTTACGAGCCGGCTTTCCCCCAAAGGTTTCCCAAACTTCACACTTTATTCAGAAAATGAAAACAGGAATATAGATCTTTTTCGTAAAATGTGGTGGCTCTGAAAAGGGCCGTTTGTTTAAAGGTGAGGGCTTTGCTTCTGTCTTCTCATTCTGTTTTTGCTTCTGCTTCATTTCTGAGTGTCTAAGGGGGGCTGGATTAAACATCTTGCTGCGACGATAGGGCCCAGACGATGTAGTCTATCGGCTTGCTTCGTCATCTCTCTGAAATAATGGGATGTGAAGACGGAGCTATTTCGCAATGATGCTGCCACTAAGATGTCAGCGATTGGTATAGAGTTGTTACATCCCCAAGATGTGGAAACCGCTCTCAACTCGTGCGCTGCTACTATGATGACATTTGCCTCACAGTTAGAATAGAATAGAATAGACAACCCGACAGTGCAAGCAAAAGCCAAGAAGCACCCACCCCCCAACCCACTCCCAACACACACACACACACACACCAAAACCAAGGACCAATAACCAATAACCAAGAAAACCTATTCAAGAAAATGGTCCAACCGACTTTTGAAAGAATCAAGCGAAATGGAAAGAACAATCAAAAAAGGAAGGGCATTCCAGGCCTAGACCGCTCTTTCCAAGAAAAATCGGTGCCGAATATTACCGGAGGAGACATTTCGGCAGAGTTTGAGGGGATGCCTTCTGGTCAGAGTGTGAGAAAGACAAAAAAGTCGGCTGCCTGGACGTCAATAAGGTGGTTAAAGGTTTGGTAAGTGAGGATAAGGTCATCCCGGAGAAACCTGGCTTTGATCGAGGTCAAGTTTAGTTTACGAAGACGTTCATCGTAATAAAAATGTTTCTGGGGAAGGCACCATTTAGTGAGGCGGCGCTGACAGATTTCAAGACGGGCAAAGAAAGAAGCACAACGGGCACGGCCAACCCGAGAGCAAAATTCGAGCGTAGGGCGAAAGAAGGTTTTGTACAGGAGAGCAAACAGCTTGGGCCAGACAACAGAGAAAGTTTTAATAATACAGTGGGCTTTTTTGAAGACTTTGCCGATAATGAAATTTCAAGGAAGATTCAACCAAAATGCCCAAGTCGCTATGAGACGTGTTAGTAGAAAGGGTGGTATTACCAAGGTGATAGCTGCAGTGAGGGTTGATATGCCTAAAATGCAGCACCACGCATTTGAGAGGATTAAGGGTAAGCCGGTTTTTGATCGACCAGATGGCAATAGCGTCAATGTCTTGTTAGAGATCTTGGTAAAGAACAGCAGGAGAGAGAATTTTCAGGTCGTCTGGATAGCTCCTGCTAAAGGAGCGGATGACAGAATGGAGGTCTTTCAGGAAAAGGTTGAAAAGAAGAGAGCCCAACACAGATCCCTTGAGGACCCCCAAGATAACGGGGACCCAGTCACTAGTGGAACTGCTGAGACTAACACGTTGTCGTCTATGAGAAAGATAAGAACTGATCCAAGCAATATGTGTTTTAGGAAAATTCAAACAAGGAGGAAGGAAAGGGAGACGTAATTTAAGGCTTTCCGAAAGTAGAAGAAAACAAGATCACATTGCACCCCTTTGTCCAGTAAGGCGGTAACGTAGTTGTAAGTTTCAAGAACATAGGATTGGCAGAAGCGACACGGGAGGTAACCGTGTTGGAACTCAAAAACCATACTGAGACGTTGACAAATGCACATGATAGATTTATGGAAAAACCTTTCAAGAATTTTAGAAGCAACACAGAGCAAATTGATCGGGCGATAATTATTAACATCGTGGAGAGAAAGAGAACCCCCCCCCCCATGTACAGGGGTGGTATTTGCTTTTTTCCAACAGGTAGGGAAAGTAAAGGAAGAAAAAAACTTTGAAAAACCAAGAAGAAGGAGGTAGCAAGAGAATTTGCACAAGATTTAAGAAAGAGAGGGTAAATGCCATCAGGGCCACTGGAAAAATCCTCCCTTAAGGCACCGAATGGCATATTCCATGTCAGAGCACAGAAAAGAAGCAGGAAGGAAATCAGCGTTAATTGGAGAGCTAGGGGGAGGGCAGAAAAGACGAGGCAAAGTGACAGCCAAATTCGACCGCAATATCCCGGTCATCAAGCAAAGTAGGACCGTCGTTTCTCTTCAGACAGGTAGTGGGGGCAGTCTTTCTATTATGATTAACATACGCAAAAAGAGACTTAGGATCCGATTTGGCTTTGAGAATGGGGGATTCTTCGTAACCGCAACGGGCAGTTGATTCTGGAGTCTTCATAGGCACTTTTGATCATCTCGTGAATCTATTGTGATATGGTGGCTGCTGAGGTTACGCCAAAACTTCTGGCGTTGGGTAGGAAAAGTTGGTTTCTTCTTTTGCGTGTCCCGGAATTGATAATGCCGATAGCCAATGATGTTTGTATTTCGCTGCATCGGAGACTTGCTGCTAGTGTTACCAAGAAGACGGTTTTCCTTGTCAAGATGTTAATTGAACTGTTAAGGAGGGGTTCATAAGGGTTCATAAGGACAGCTTAAAGGAAGATTAATAGGTCTCAGTCTAACACGGTGCATTTTGTTGCAGGACGCTCCATATTAAAGGATTTTATGAGCAATGAGATGCGATAGTCTTCCAAGAATTTGTAATTGACCGCAGCTCTGAAGACTGTGTTGATGGCTGAATGGTAGACAAGGATTGTTGAGCCTTTTAGACCTTCAATAAAGAGTCTGTTGAGAACTTCAGTGCTAATAGGGGATCGACTGAATTGATTTTCCGTTTGTTACACCACTGATACCATCTTGTCCAGTTGCTGTAATAGATTCTGTTTGTTGATGACCTGATGGCTTTGCTTGCAATTCGGGATGCTTCATCTCCATGAATGCCAGCCTTCTTGAGTAATTTCAGGATAGTAGTCACCCGTGGAGTCGAATAGTGTCGAGATTTGGATGGAATTTGTTCCCTTTTTGTTGAGAAAGAAGATTTTGCTTTAGTGGGAGACAAGAAGTCTTAGAAGGTTAGGAAACCATGTTACTGCAGGCCAATTTGATGCTATTAGAAGAAAAAGTCCCGTTGACTTCTGTATTTTTACCAGTACTTGTGGAAGGAGTTTGAATGGAGGGAAAAGGTAGAAGTTTTTCCACGCAACGTCCGAGCGTCGACTGCTGTCGCATTTTAGTCCAGAACCGAGTTGATGAAGTGGAGAAGTTTGGCATTCAGCCTCATGGCGTTCATTGGTGTGCCACAGATGTGGAAGAGATATTCGCAGACGGATTTCTTGAGATACCATTCCCCTTTTTGGAGGCTTCTTCTTGGATAAAGAGTCTGTAATGACGTTCCTGCTCTCCTGCTCTCTGGAATGTGAAGTGGCTCCCTTGAAAGCAAAGTCGGAATAGCGATGAGGTTGCCTCGTGAAGTTTGTTCCCCCTTGTTTCTTGATGTAAGCGACAGCTGTTGTCTGGACTTGGAATACTTTCCCCTTGATTTGGTGCCGAAAATGGAGGAGAGCCTTGAGAACAGCCTTGAACTCCAGGACATTGATGTGGTCGAGATTTCGGCTGATCCAGGTGCCTGACGTCTGGAGTTTGCCGATGTGGGCTCCCCTTCGCTTTAGGGAGCCATCGAATAGTAGGAGCAGATCTGGTTGTGGCTTGTGGAGCGATAGCCTGTGAGAGTGTTGTGACATCCGACCACCACAGGAGAGTTTCCATTGGGAAGTCTGAACCTGTCGGTTTCTAGTGGTTTGGATGAGCTTTCGGACCCCATTTATCTATGCGGTAGTGATAGAGTGGTCTTGTCATCCATCTCCTGCACAAGATTTGCCATGGATTCTAGTTTCCCTATAATTGAATTCAACTCTTTGAGGGAATGTTGGGGCTGTTGCAGGAAGATACGTATATGGTCGAAGAGAACCTCCAACCTTTCTTTTATGGCATCACTGTTGCATACCTTGGGTTGAAAGGGACTCCTGAGAAGATGAAGTCCTGGGATGGTTGAAGTCTTGGCTTTATTTGATTGACACTTGAACCTTAGGCTTAGGAGATTAATGGTGTTCTCTGTTGTTTTGAAGTCTAGCTGGGTCTTGGTGGTTCATTATCCAGTCATCGAGGTAGGCACTTGCTTCCATCTGATGTTGGTGATGGTGCGCTAACACAGGTTTAATGACTAACATGAAAATCCTGGAGCCACTTTGAGCCTGAATGGCAGGCAACGAAACTGGTAGACTTTGTTTTGGTACATGAAACAAAAGTAATGTTGAACTGATTTGCGAATCGGGACATGAAGATAGGCATCCTGTTAGTCTATGGAGATAGTCTAGTCGTTGGGCTTTAGTGATTGGTGGATTGAATCCGTTTCCATTTTGAAGTGATCAGTTTGTAAGTATTGATTCACTGGCTTCAGATTGAAGATCATACCTTCTCCACCTGACTTCTTAGGACGAAGGAAGATGTCACTGTAAAAGCCCGGATTGGTGGGTTGAGGGCATATTTGAATGGTATTCTTTGACAGCAGGTCCTGAATTTCTGACGAAAGCTGTGGAGTTGGTTGGGACGAATGCTGCCATGGGGGCAAAGGCACGACAGGCAGCCTGGCTATGAAGGTTGGATGAATGCCTTCATTGAATCACTGAGGGTGGTGATTGTGTTGAGCGCAATGTCTCTGAGAAGCAAAGTGTTGTTGAAAAGAGCCCTGGTGAACCAATTCGTGGCATGGTAGGTGGCAAAATTGGTTTTCTGGAAGAGTTGCGAAGTTAGGTCGAGAGCTCCATTACAGGTTCAGGAGATGCCGAAAACGATAATTTCTCACAGATGGCGTTCACGGCAGTGTTCAAAACATCAACCTGAGAAACGGCATGAAGGCCAATGCGAAAGCATTTGTATATGTCCATGAGGACGGAAGATGGAATATCCGCTCTTCTTGAGATGTAAAGTGCGGGTCCGGTATCCATCTTCACTTCAGCATTCAAGAATTCTGATTCCGGATAGGTTTCAAGGTTCTTGGCCACCGTGGCCACGTCCCCAAAAGGGCGAAAGAAAGATGTCTCGTGGCTGGCCTTCAGTAGTGGTAATTCTTTGTCCAGTTCAAGACGTTCGATGGAGATGATTTCCTGGTTGTCCGTTAGTGCTCCCTAAGTGGGGTGGCAGTGACGAAGGCAAGCTCCTATCGAGATCTGTCTGATGGCATCATTGGTTTCGTTTCTGGAAGGGTCTTTGGCATGGAGATGATTGGAGGCTTCGCCTGTCAGGGGTCGTTCCCCAGACACTGCAGCTTCGGGTTTTGTTTGGTCCATTGCGGCGCGAAGATTGGTTTGAACGAAAGGACTAATTGGAGTGAAACTGTTGGTTGTGTTCGTTATAACGAAGGCCAAATACCGAAGGTTGTATGTGGCTTTGTCCGATTTCCATTGTTTCGTTGAAGTAAAGAGGCATTGGGATATTGTTTTGGAAAGCTGTTCGTCTGAGTTTGAGGCTTCATTGTCCTCGGCCTTCGTGAGACATCAAGATCAACAGCAAGAGTTGAAATTTGGCCGCTAAACAGCATGTTCCTTTCATGAATTGGCTGGTTTCACAATTTGAATTTCGTTGAATCACTGAGGGTGGTGATTGTGTTGAGCGCAATGTCTCTGAAAAGCAAAGTGTTGTTGAAAAGAGCCCTGGTGAACCAATTTGTGGCATGGTAGGTGGCAAAATTGGTTTTCTGGAAGAGTTGCGAAGTTAGGTCGAGAGCTCCATTACAGGTTCAGGAGATGCCGAAAACGGCAATTTCTCACAGATGGCGTTCACGGCAGTGTTCAAAACATCAACCTG
>JAHWFP010218720.1:57891-99909 GCA_023313725.1 Lithobius niger
TCCGGATAGGTTTCAAGGTTCTTGGCCACCGTGGCCACGTCCCCAAAGGGGCGAAAGAAAGATGTCTCGCAGCTGGCCTTCAGTAGTGGTAATTCTTTGTCCAGTTCAAGACGTTCGCCGCGTCCTAAAATGGCGCCACCAATGCGGAGTAGGCAAGTCAGCAGGGTGGTAGATTGGCACAGGTAATGGCGTTGCTTGAGGTTTTTATCATGAAGGGCAAAACTGAAGCCGGTGGTTACACGTCTGTTAATGACAGGAGTGTCGTCGGACTTCTAAGGTGTGTAAAAAAAGCAGTTTGAACCTACCTCTTCTACGGTTTTGAGCAATTCAGCTTGGGGAATTGTGATGACATCTTCGGTGCACGAATCATTCGGAAACCGAATCCGATGGTTCGGTGGAGGGTCAGTCTTTAGGGGTTGTTGATGGTTAAGAGCCCAAATTAAGGCCTTCACACCCGTGTCATGGTTGATGGGAGTGGCAGTGTGATCGGATATGGCAGCATCTTGATTGGGAAAGAAAGAACGTTGCTTTTTCTGTGAGGTTCTTGAAGACGAATGTGAACGTTGGTGGCTGTTTTTGCTTGCCGTGTAAGCGACTCAAGCTCGGTGAAGTTTGCCTTCGCAGATGCCAAGACCGAAGGCGGAGGGCGGACGAGGGTTGGTGAAGGTTGACGAAGGCCAAATTTAGCGAGAGATTGTTTAAACATTTGATGGACATCATCATGAGAAATGTGGTCGCCTTCGCAAGACGAAAGCAAAGAGAGCCCCAAGGGCTTCTTCACTGAAACTTGTCTCGGTGTAAGAGAAAGAAGGCGGTTTCTTTCGTCTCAATTTGTGGTACATGGTTCTGGCTGCAAGAGTGCGTATGCTGACCAGCATGAAGTGGAGAAATGCCAGTGGTGTTTTCGTCCAAAGTTGTCATTACCTTGTGGGGCAAAGATAACAGGGCGAAAGCAACATCAGCATGGGAGATTTTTGTTGTAAAAAGGACCGAGGTGAAGCTGTCATGCCTTATAATTTATCAGAGTACATACCAGTTGATTCTTTAGTCACCATTTTATTCTTGCCGAATGTGAACACTTATGGCATACGTTTACATAGCAGTGCTTGAGGAGGACGAACGCTACCTGTGTCCAACATCTTGGACAATCAGAACAGGAAGCACTTGGACATACACAACATCCGGTAAAAAAAATAAAAACCCCGTAAAACAAAACCCGAAACCGGAAGTCATGCGTCCCTAGCGTTATGATGGCAAAACGAAAATGAAAATTCATTCATGGCCAACAAATTAAAATTATCTAGCCTAAGTTTCGCAAATTGTATACTTTGCCAGAATAGGCATAATTTCTTAACCTAAATAAATAACACACAAACACAACAACAACACAGAAATAATGCCAACAAATGCCCCCTCCTGGCATAATGTCTACATAAGATATATTCACTGCTGAATGCAACCGACAAATATTGCTGAGTGCAATTTTTGCAGCCTATTGCATGAAAGCCACTTTGTGAAAAGGTCAGCAACATTGACATTTGTCGGAACATGTTGCAGTTGAAAATAGCCTTTTGATACCAATCTTTAAAAAAATGGAACTTAATGTCATTGCGCTTGGTTCTTATATTTTCGATTGCATTCTTAGTGAATTGTATAGTGGATTGGAAATCAGAATACATGATTGGCAATTGTTCAAACCGTTTCAGTATGTCTTAGGCCTATTTGAATACCCCTGATAACTAATTTAATTCCTGCACTGCAGGCCCTAATGCAACACACTCAGCTTCCATATTGCTGAGTGTAACCATAGAGTGTTTTTTACAACCCCATGAAATGGGTGTCTCACCTAAGAAGGTCATAAAGCCGCCGAAACTACGACGACTGTCCCTGTCTGACGCCCATGAAGCATCACTGTAACATTACATTGAAGTGTTTTGCACACTTGACAAGCTAATGCTATAATTCCTGGTACAACATGCATAGTGTAGAATATTTAGCAACAAATTGACTTGCAAATGTGAGAAATTTGTATTGTATTGTGATAGCAAGATCACGGAGAACAGAATGTCAGGCCTTGCCTTCAAGCTGATGAATAACAGACTACCTATTAATAATCTGTATGGAAAGTCTTGGCTTTCCGTATTCGTCGGATCTGTGACACTCGTTTCTATGGCACTGTCACCGATATGTTGCACATGTTATCGACCTGAAAATCTTTAGCCAATTTCTCGAAATACATGGTTTAGTGTATATCTATGAATTTACTCCTGCGCCTGAACTGGACCCCCAACAATGAAGTGCTGGGGCCTAACTTGACCAATTGAAAATGTTCCTCTACCTGATGTAACAGTGTTTTCTGTGGGTTCATCCCTTGTAAACAAAACTAAATCATCGACATAACAGAGCAAAACTGCCTCGTTCATATACACAGGTTAACACTGGCATTTGGTCAAACCCTACTGTATGGAAAGTCTCATCCAATTTCTGATGCCATTATCTTCCCGACAGGTGTAGCCCGTACAGGGTCTTATGAAGTAACCAGGCTTTACCCGTATTGGTCATTGTTTGAAAACCCTTTAGCACTGATACATAAACTGGGTTTTCCAAATCCCTATATAAGTACGCACATTACGTCCACGTGTAGGTTACGCCAACCCATTACTACCACAAGTTACACACAAAAATTGTCTAATGAGTTTATGACTGTTGCAAACACCTCATCAAAGTAAACACCACTGGTTTATCTAAACCATTGTGCGACCAATGATAATTGATGACGTTTGATTTTCCCATTATTGTCTCTTTTGATCTTATACATCCACTTTGTGCCTATGACTTTAGTTTCAGGGGGAGGTGTAACCTCCTCATACACATCCCTTGATTTGCGTGATTTCTTCCTTCGTGGATTTGCTCCATTCATGTTTTTGGGATGAGTCAATGGCATCTTCGTATGTATCACAACAATGCGCCTCAATATCTGTCTCCTCATTCGAATTTTATAACGCATCGAAAATGGGAGCGGGTGCAGATACGCTTACTGTCGGTTTAAAATCAAAAACTGGTTTGAAGTTAATGTTTTCTGTTGCACAATATTTTTTAATCTCATTACACTTCTGATTTTTGCCATACGGATTGTAGTCATACACATGAGTCTTCCCCATGGAGTGAACAATCTGTGACCGCACCCATTTACCAATGTCTACATCACTCATCACACATTGCTGCCTACCCCTAGCTTCTTGCATATTCTGATCAGAATGGCCGTAGATGTTATTTCTGGTTCTAGTAGTTTATTGGCACCTTAATACTCACAAACGTTTTTGTTCGTATTGAGTGGTGAAAGACAAATTCTCCGTGAGCTTATTCTGAGGCCATACAATGGTAGATAAATTATGTGCTGTAATGAGACATGACAGTTACATTTCTTTGTTGTGTGTTAATGGAAAAATATTCCAAGTGCTACTCGTATCGTGATGGTTTATTAATTTTCAACCAAGCTTTTATCACATTATTCTACAATTCTCGTGGTGTGTGGGGAGTACATGTATGTATGAATGTGTAAATGTATGAATGCGTGGTACCACGAAGAAAAAAGACTGTCCAAGGGGCCCATCTGCAGGGGTTTCCTGGTGGGTTGCTCAAAATGGATTGCTATGCGTTTTTCCCCAACTACTTTTATTAAAACAACTTCATATGCTTGAATGTCTCTTAATTCAAAAGACCATGATGTTGCTTGAATGGCTCTTTACTTAAACGACCATATAGTTGTCAGAATTGTTCTTTATTCAAATAACCATGTAGTTCCTTGAATAGCGCTTTATTCAAGCAGCCTCGTTGCTTGAATGACTCTGTACTCAAACGACCACATTAGTGGGGCAGCTAAGCACTTTGATTCTTCACTTTCTGTGAAAAACATGAAATTTGGCACACATGAAGGGGAAATAGAAAAATAGGCTTTGATAGGAACTTCGAAACACTCCCTGACTGAGGAAAGGAGTGATTTAAGCGTCAATAAATCAAAAGTATAATGTGAACCAAAAACGTTTATCACACAATTCTGGACATGAAAGGTGATATACAGTACATCTTTTACGTAAAAGTACCCATTGTACCCCAAATTGTATTTCAAGTATATCACCCTTAATTCGTGCAAACGCTCCTTTTTTACAATTGGTTGTTATAGTGATTTTCTGGTTCAAAGTGTTCTTGCGATCCCTCTTAAAAAGCTCGAAATGGATATTCTGAAAGGTGAGGATCTATTATTTACATCAATCCTAACCATTTTTTTAACTTGGATATAGACCATTCGACACCATTTGAAGGTGAAGTGGTAGTGGCGTAGCAGCGAAAGCATAAGCAGAATCACAATGCTCTTGCGAGCTCTCTGTCAGACGAAATGGACATTCTTAAGGATATTCTGTTTTTCTGAAAGCTGGTGATCTATTACTTCTATCAATTGTAGCCAAACTTGTTTAACTTAGCTAGCGACCGTCCTAGGACCATTTACAGGTGAAGAGGTAATGGCGCAGCGGCGACAAGCGAATGATGTTTTAAAATTAAAATTGCTATTACGAGTTCTTTAATAGCACGAAATGGACATGCTTAGCATGTTCATTTTGGCCTCTTAGAGGGCTCGCTACAGCATTTTGAACCCAAAAATCACTGTAACAACCAACTGAAAAAAGAGCGGTTGCGCGAATTAAGGCCAATATATTTTGGGCTTCAATGGTTGCTTTTCTGTAAAATATGTATAGCTTCTATCCTGTCCAGAATTTTGTGCTCAACGTTTTTGTTTCACATTATGCTTTTAATTTCTTGGGGGTCCGTCCTGGGACCACTTCTTTTTATAATCTATTTAAATGACTTGAAATTTTCATGTGAAAATACCTATGGCTTCAAATTTGCAGACGACATGAAACGGGAGCAGAACATTTCACCGAGTACAACTAACCAGGTACTTAATGTGGCTGTATGATCAAAGGTGTGACAACTACTACTTTCAGTCTAGAATTGTCACTCCTTCCATGTGGGTAACCAATTAACTTGTCGTAATTATTTTTTGGAACAGTTACAGTTACAGGTTTTTACCGAAGTCTGTGACCTGGGAGTTTGGTTCTCCAGTAATCTGAAATCTTTGCTTCACTGTGAAAAGGTCTGGGCATCCGTATACCACCGTTGTGCTTTGGTTAATAGATGCTTCTGGTTCGGGCATCAAATGGTGAAGGTTTGGGCCTTTAAGGTCTTCATGCGTCCCCTCCTCGAGTATGCAACCCCGGTTTGGTCCCCATATTTGGCAGGGGACATTGAACTACTTGAGCACGTTCAACATAGGTTTACGAAAGGCTCAACTGGCTTTCGTCATGTTTGCTATGGGAAGCGCTTTGATAGGTTGGGTCTGGAACTCCTTGAACTTCGTAGAATGAGATTTGATCTAATCTTAACATTTAAGATTCTACATGAGCTTATCTTTGTTGATTAGCCATTCATTGACTACGCATATTACCCAAATAGCACTCGAGGTCGTAAATGGAAACTCGCTGTTCTCTTTGTCATCTTGAAAGTCGTCGACATTTTTTTTTTGGTACGGGTCTTCCCAAAAATTAGAATACCCTTCGAGCGGAGACGGTAAATGCAACATCTGAACAACTTCATAAATTTCTTAATGGTCTATTATGGCACGCACATTTAAACCATCATTCTACTTTTAACCAGGAACAGAGTAAGTCGTCCCAAGCTCTTCTGTTACTCTTCCACTATGTGGTAAATTGTATTATTATGTTATTATACATAACCTAAACTAAAATTTCTGAAGCAACACCAGGAAGCGATTCTGTATATACTTAGTTTGCTAATAACTTTCAAACTTTTTAGTATTTTTTTCATGTTTCATTCCGTATATTATTTGCTTTACTGTATTACTATTTATTAAAAGGTTATTGGTTCTGGTTTTTAATTAAATTGTTATATCCTTACCTCAAACGACATACAAAATGATGTGCAACACATTACTTTTTTAATAGCTTAGAAATGCATGTTTGAAATTTCTGTATTCTAGTGCCCGTCTTGGACGCCATCTAGGATTACCAAAGTTTCCCAAGGTCTACAGACTGGCATTACTTGGATATTGAGTGGACACACTATAATCTGCATAACTGACAAAAGTTTTTCATTTGTACGCAGATACAAGCTTACCTGGCATTTTAGGCATTTGGCACCTGGACTATAAACACTTGAGCCCGCTTAATCATTTGTTCAGCATCTAGTTTGAACGTGAATGAACTAGCATACTTCATGCAAGCCAAAGGGTATGTACCAAAAATAATTTAAAACGTTTCATTATGGAATTCGTCAAGATCGTGAGAACACCTTGTTTATTTGGCCAACATTTGGTGAAGAATACAGCCTAGACACCTGCAGAGTAGAATGAAATTAAGAATGTCACTTACCGTCAATTGTTGGATGTCTTTCGTATTTATCATTGGCCATACGACCAGACATATTTTATGCGGCTAATGTTGTAGCTGCACATTCTTCGAACCCAGAACCTGTACATACATTTGGTCATCGCCTAGGGGAGACTTTACTATATATATATATATATACATACATGTACATATCTATACATATACATACATATATATATATACATATACGTTATTGTTTAATATATAGAAACATATTACAGCGGCACAAAAATGACTGCCATGCGATATACTAATCTGTAGTATCTTCGTAATGAATATACCAATCTTATCCTGTGACGTATTGTTGGAAATATAATTTAATTTGCCAAAAGAACTGCAAGGACAATGTATGCCCTACGTCTATTTTGTTTAATTGAAGGAAAACATAATCTACACGTAATTATTGCCACTTTTCTATAATGTTTTTACTTGTGCTGCAATTGATAATATAGAACATAACGCAGCCTTCAGTACATCATCAAACTCATTCCATGGAACAGGCATGTCTCATCTTTCACCCACTAGAAGATAATATGTTTGTGATAACCAGTCTCAACCTAGGACAATCGAAGAATAATGCAGAATAGACTTGCCTGAGTCCTCCACAAGTCTTCCTCATACGACTAAATGTTCATGTGATGCACCGTTACCAATGGTAAATTACACCAGCGACGAAAAAATCATTGATGGTGCACCCGTGGAAATGATGGACTGGTCAGAATCCACCAGAAGCAATGCTGATCACGAAGATAAAGTGTTATTCTGGGTAGCTTTCTATTCCAGTCAAAACATTCATGAATGTTTTAAAGGTAAATGCGCGTCAAGTCTGCTCCCACTTCATGATGTGAATTCCTCATCCTTGGTTCGCCGTGCAATGAGCATTATAATAAGCATTCTTAAGAAGATTAATCCATCACAGACACCAGTTTTAAGGCCAGTCAACCATCACAAAGCTGCACATAGAAATAGCTGTAATTTCAATGATTGCTTGTGAGTTAGCAGGTAGTGGCTGGAATGAAAACTTTATTCATGCCTGTGTAGCAACACCAGAAAGGACAGACAGCATTCGGAAGTCATCGCACGTGAAACAAAGTAGGTACGCACACAAGGTTAGCATCGCAGACCTTCATATTCTGTAGAATGACGTTATCAGAATATGAATGATGACATATAAACCACATATATAAAGCACATATGGTGAAGCGGCAATCATTACATGCACATTATGTTTTCCTTTACATTAAACAAAAACTAAAATATTTACGGGATACATAATAATAATAATATAATATATAGTTTCGCCCCCCAAGTAGGGGAGGGGATCCAGAAGGGTCACAGATGTGACCACTGACACTGGTCCCAATTTAAAAGTGGTAAGGAGGCATCACTGATAGGAGCGCTTGAGGAAACGGGAGAGATCAATTTGATTTAGTAGCCTCCTGAAGACACCAACTGAATTCGCAGAAACCACAGCCTCAGGGAGGTAATTCCAAGGGGCTACAACACGATTGGTAAAGAAATGCTTGCGACAGTCGAGGTTGCATCCCGACACCCTCAATTTCAAGGAGTGGCCACGAGTACGAACTACATCACATCGATCGAAAAAAGGAAGATCCACGGGCAACATGCCATGGATGATCCGATATGTAAGAATCAGGTCAGCTTTGAGGCGGCTAAGTTCAAGGGGCTCGAGACCGACCATACTCAATCGCTGCCCTGAAGAAAAACGGCAAAGTCCACGCAAAGAGCGTGTAAAACTGCGCTGCACGGATTCAAGCCGGTCGATATCACCAAGCAGATATGGCGACCACACCGGACTGGCGTACTCCAGGAGAGGTCTAACATATACCTTAAAAGCCCACACCAGAGTTGGTCTGTCATGGCTCAAAAAACACCGCTTAACAATTGAAAGCCTGGCAAAGGCAGATTTGGTTATAATACCACAGTGAATGGATGGCTTTAAGTCGAAATTTAGATGAACTCCAAGATCGCGAATGTATGAAACCGAATTGAGAGGGGAATTGAATAAAAAGTACGGGTGTGAAGGGTTATTTTTGCCAATATGAAAAGCACAACATTTAGAGGTAGAGATTGGTAGTTGCCAGAAATCAGACCAGGATGACACAGAGTTCACTTGGGCTGACAAAAAGTCGAAGTCGGATTCACACAAGACCTCAGACCCGACCTTAAGGTCGTCTGCGAATTTAAGTTTTGGTTTATCAGGCGTAGACGCGGCATTTGTCAGGTCGTTCAAAAAAATGACAAAGAGTAAGGGACCCAATACGGACCCCTGAGGGACCCCGCTAATAATATCAGTGGCAGACGAGAAGGTTCGTTCAATTAAAACCCGCTGGGATCGCCCCATTAAAAAACTGGAGATCCATTTCGACAAGGAGCCACAGACCCCAATCTCTGTAAGTTTAAACAGCAGTTTACTGTGAACAACTGATTCAAACGCCTTTTGAAAGTCGAAATAAATAACATCAGACGGAATGCCCAAGTCCATGGCTGAAGTCCAGCTTTCCATTGCCAAGAGCAGTTGCAATGTTGTCGACCGATTAGGCAAAAAGCCAAACTGGTCCTGGTTTATTAAGTTGTACGATTCCAAAAAAGCCAACAGATCTTCACGAATAATCGATTCCATGACTTTGCATGCAACCGCAGTGAGCGCAATAGGACGGTAATTCCTGGGGTCGGAAGCGCTACCCTTTTTATAAATAGGCACAACATTAGCAGTCTTCCATATAGACGGTAGTTGGCCCTGCGCGAAGGACAACGAAAAGATGAATGCCAGTGCAGGATATATCTCAAGTGAAACATGCTTTATAAGAAATGCTGAGTAACCATCAGGTCCCACAGCACGGCTAGGTTTAATTTGGTTTAAGGCGGTGAGAACTCGTGTTTCAGAAAAACTTACATCGGCTAAATGAACTGGTGGGTAAGGTCCAAAAGCATCAGGAGCAATCACCGAATTATTGTCAATGATTCCATTTTCGGAGAATAAGTGATTAAGTAGATCGGCTTTGGACTTGTTTTCAAAAAGGTAAGATCCTCCTTGCTTAAATGGAGGCAGGGAACGAGCCTTTCCGGTATGTCGTCTGTACAGACGAAAAAGGGAAGAGAGATTTCCTTCTTGGATCATATTCCGTTCAAAATCATTGTGCCAATTATCTACTAGAAGGAGATAGGCCTTTTTGCTGCTAAGATACGAGGCCTTCAGTGAGGTGGACAAGGGGTTACTTTTAAGTTTGCGCCACAGGATTAATTTCCTTCTCGCAGCCTTTTTTAATGGTACAGGAAGTTTTGGCTTCCCCTGATGTCCATAGGTCAATTTAACAGAACAGAGTTCAATAAAATAATCGAGCAATCTGGTGAAGCCGGTCCAAGCGTTTTCAATTGAGTCACCGATTAATGGCAGCAGATCTGCCCAATTAATTGTGGCAAGGCAAGAACAAAGTCCGTCGAGATCCAGCTTTCTTTTTGAGGTGGAACAAGACTCTGTAGAATATTCCCCACAATTCACCTCAAACTGAATCATACAGTGGTCGCTAGAGCCTAAGTTTTCGACTTCACATATCCCAAATATAAGTCGTGGATCAGAAGAAAATAAAAGGTCAAGCGTATTGGAACCCCGAGTTGGAAAAGGCACTAACTGCTGCAGACCCAGTTCCACCACCAAATCAAGTAATACACGGTGGTGACTACAAGATGTAGTAAGAAGATTCCAGTCGATACTGGCCAAATTAAAGTCGCCAAGAAGTATATTTTGATACGATGGTCTCCACGAGGAAGTAATATAGGTTGCCACCTTTGTAATTAGTTGAGTGTCAGAACTGTCAGGGAGATAAAGCAAAATAAAATTTACGCCTATAAAAGGTAATAAAACATTGATCCCCTCAACATCAACCCCAACCGAGGAAAGAACAAGTGGCAAGTTTTTCTTGTAAATACATGCGACTCCACCGCCTCTAGACCGCCTGTCGGAACGTAAGACACCATATGGGAATGATCCAGTAACCTCCGAATCAGTGATGCCAACGTTTAACCACGTTTCGACGACAAAAAACAGATCAAAAGAAGACTCCGCCATTATAACATGCAAATGACTAAGATTCTTCACCAAACTCCGAGCATTTAGTGAGAGACACAATAAGTTTGAAGCACTACTAGATGTTCCGTGATCCACGTCCAAAAAGTGGGGACTAGCCCCCATTAGGGATTTCGGTTTTCCGAAGGGAAAACATTGTTTAGGTATTTATTTCAGAAGATTAAATTATTTTTTCCAACGATAGGTCGCAAGATAAAATTGATCAATTAGTTTCGAGATACATGAGGGTTTAGTATATTGATGTTTGACATTTTGAGGACGTCATAATCTGCTTTTCTTCAAATTACGCAGAAACTAATAGATGTACGGCGTACATTGTTCCGTCATTTGTTTTAGCAAATTAAATTATCTTTCCAACAATAAGTCACATATAGGATTGATCAATTAGTTCCGGAAATAATAGAGATTTAGTACATCGCCTGGTGGCCATTTTGACGACGTCATCACCGCTTTAAATCGCCATTTCCGGGAATGTCTCCCAGCGGATTTGGAAACTACAGCATGTGACAGCTTCCAACTTAATGTTTTTTTCACTAACAGCGTGTACTATTAGAACTTCAAAACGACATGAGCCACTGGCTGTTATTTCATACCACTGAAAAATTGTCTTTGATTCAATTAGTTTTTGTGTATTTGAGTGTTAAAATCTGTTACACTGAAGTCGAATTTTCGAGTTAGGCTGCTACAACCAACGCACCAAGTACAAACTGTTAACTCGATTCACACACTGTATGAAGTACCTTCACTCTAAATTTAAAACCTAATGTAGTTTGCATTATAACGTGTTGATGATTTTTACATTACAGCGTCAAATAAACATCTGGATCTCCTGTTTTAATCGGAGGGATTTTGGTTCAATTCCTGTCCCGGCCCCCTCCACATATTAGACTTCCTTTTCCTTGTAAAATGACGGGCGAGACTCAAACTTTCATCCGTTAATACCATAAGAATTAATTTGCATCCGACGACATAAGGCATCAAAACTTTTTTTTAATGTTTGCAGATACTGCTGAAATTGATCACTGAAAACTACAATTAACGTTCCTATATTTTACACGCGAATTCAAAAACGCAAGGCAAGTTAAACTTTAAGTAATAAAACCGTATCTTTCAGTCGACATCCTCATTCGTGTACAGAAACAGGAAAGAATAAAATGTGCAGCGAACGACTGAAGTTAACGACTTCACATAAGTCGTTAACTTTAGATGTATCAGAAATCGTTAACGTTGCTTGGTCATTTACCGAGGTTTACTAGTTTACTAATTTTATGAGGCTTCACGTGTTTGCGTCGACTTGTTCGGGTTGAAGAAAGGCATTCGTTTACCCTCGAACATTGACGTCGAAACTGCCTTATCTTTTTCCTGAATCATGCTGAAATAGATAAGTGGATGTAGTAGAAAATAAGGTAAAAATACCTATAAGAAGTTATAAGCACATAACAGGAAATAATAAATATGTTAGGCAGCTAACGACTAAAGTCATCGACTTCGAGCGATCGTTAACTTTAGGAGTCGTATTAGGAATCGTTAACATTGGCTGGCCTTGCAAGTGTTACTAGTTTACTAGTTTTATGTGCCATCTCGTGTTTGCTTCGACTTGTTAGGGTGGAAGAAAGCCTTTCGTTTACCCTCGAACAGTGACAATGAAAAAGCCTAATCTTTTTCCTGAATCATACTAAAATAGAGAAAAGGATGTAGCGAAAAGAAGTTATACTAACATTGGTTTTATTTTTGAGAGATGCAAAAATACATTTAATTTATCTTCTATATTCACAGGGCAGAAACCCGTACGATTGCTTCCCTTTGCTCCACATGGAACTGCTTTACTGCTCCACTTGCATGATTTCTGCCCAATGCTGTACGTGGAATTTCGGCCCTTCCCCTCATCAGTAAAGTCCTTGAGGTAGGCATGTCTTCTATGAATTCGTTTCATTCATGCACCAAAGCTCCCATACTATTAACTCTGAATCAAATTAGAACAAAATTACGAACATCATTGTTTCCCAAACAGATAAACACAAATCAGTCGAAGATTACGCCTTTGGTTCACTCGAACAACTATTGTTTTCATATGTTTACTTGTTATTTTATATCCTTTTTTACTAAGTTTACTATCCAAAGTAGTGTGAAAAGAAAAGTTCAGCCTTCGCTAGTTTACTAGCTATTCTGGTGTCGCAGAGACCACTAATTTGTACATCTGCAGAAATTACACTGGTAGCATATTTCCGGTTGTACACTCAAGTGATTCTATTACACTCGTGTAATTTCTATGAGGTTTTACTAATCTAAGTAAATTTTTTCGAAGTGGGGGTACAACTTCATTCAATAACAGCATAACTTACAAAAATACAGTCCGGGTTATCAGCGAAATTGAGCTGGAAGCTGCTGAACTTATTTTGCCTAGCCATCTAAAATCAGCTGCAATGAATGTAAACAATAATTATTTTTACTAGGCTGAGGTCGTGTTAATTCGCTCCATAACCAGCAACTGGTTCTCTCAGCAGATTCGTATATTGTCCAGATATTCACGATTTATTATAACGATCAAAGCGTTAGGCAAGGTCTAAAGGATATCGTGCAATCGTCCGTTTGGCTCATGGAGTAAGCCCCTTGACTTTGCCTTGTTTGCTGTGCTATAGGATTCCCAGAGATCCCTCATAAAAAGTTCGCTTTTAATTTGGATTTAGTTTTTTTGTTTTTGTTTTTGCCTACGTCTCAGGTGGAATGGTTTAATTAAATTCTCTCTGAAACTTGGAAAAAATATGCAAAGGGTTATTAACAGAAAGTATTTATTATAGTTACGCTTCTACCTTTCAGGAATCTTAATGTCATTTTTTTTTATGTTTCATTTCACGTTGAGGACTTTGGAAATCGTAACTATCCAACAGACAGCAATAAGCACGAATTGAATCTTCATCTCAGTTTTCAGTATTTTAGCAGCCGAAGCTACGACTGTATAGGTGCTTGTAGCCTAGCCGACACCTAGATTGTTTTGATCTTTAAATTAATTGTCTGGGTGGCCGTTTTTACTTTTCAGGAAACAGCACACTTGAACTACTGGCCCAGTATGGGTAATAGAGCGTAACTACGTAACTTTAGAGGGGAATATTCGCTGCCACCAGGTGGGTGTTGTTAATTGCAGCCCTGAGTTTAAATAATGAGTATTTTTCTAATTAATTAACTCTAGCAATTAATCTCACTAGTAAGCAACTGGCGTTTCACAAACTCTTGGTTTATTTAAAAGACAGTTAAATATAAAAACAAGTATTACATTTTACACTTCAACTAGTGTCACAAGAAAGCTTTAAACTAAAAGCAACAGGAATTTTCACATTAAAAATTCAACAGGAATTCACATTAAATTCGCAAGAACTTCGCAAAGTTTCAAGTTACGATTTCGATTAGAAAATGTTTTGTGGGTTCAATCCAGAACCCTCTATTAAGTGCAAACCGCGGGAATTACACAAAATAGTCCAAGACTATGTTTCTTAAGTCCGACCTAAGATCAAATCTTCCAATCCTTCAGAATCTACTGTATTTGGGTATCTACCATTGAAGGACGCGGCTTCAACAAATAAGCTATCCTTCAGATTGTTTAGTGTTTAGATTAAATTCATAATAATAAACACGGTATAAATGAAAGCTGGTTTTTAGGAAGGGACCGTGGACCCTGACGTTATGGGGGTGGGGGACCAGAAAAGCCGATGGCGTCACCTCCCATAATTCTCAAAGCTTAGGTTAGGTTAAGTTTAAAACTATAAATTTCGAATTTAAAAGTTCAAAAGTTAAATTTTCTAAATTAACACTAGTCTATACGAACCACTACCTTTGCCCGGCATGACAACATTCGGACAGGCACAGCTCTGTTACCGACTGGCGTAGCTACCTCTGGCTTTGAGATCTGTTGAGCGTGTGCTGAGGATGGAGAGCAGTTGGGGCCTTTTTATGCAAGCAGGTCGGATTCTCGCGACCAAAGCACGGACGCCGAGAAGAGCTACGGGGGGTCTGATTGGTGGAGTGCCAGGAGAACAATGGAAAAGTCGGCAGAGCAAAGGGTTTGGGAGCCGAGCCGCTTGGAGTGACTAGGGCATGGGAAAACTAGGCCAGTTTGAGTGCAAAACAAAAGAACATTCGGATTTGGCCATGCACTGTTTTAGAATAAAATAATTTAGATTTTAAAAGCTTGTAGTGTGGCTTTTGCAATGAGAGAATCACTTCTGCTAAATTAAACAAGCATTTAAAAAGGAAAACAACGATGTTACACATCGCTACTAGGGGAGGGGGGGGGGATTTGAAGTCTTGTTCAAATTCTGCTGTTTAATAGAAGGAATGCCAGTTTTGTTTACATTGGGAATGGTAGCTACAGTCGGAGTGCCAGAGAACTAATTACAACACAAACGTGACCGGTTAAGCTCTGGTAGTGGTGATGGCAAAAGATTACGTTAAATTATTATAAAAAGAAAAGGTTAAATATACCAGCTTAGTTTAAACGAATGCTATAACGCATTTAAGTGAAGTTTAACATTATTTGCAGCCGCAGATAATTGGTTTTTGATGGATTGAAATTTCTCAAATACATTCAAAATCGTCACCATAAATAAACTTAAGAAATATCAAACATAGGGTGTCTGTACAATCAAATAAAGTTCAGTACCTTCGTAGAGGAAGCCCCTCCTAATAAAACACTAAGCTAGGGTATGTGGCTTTATGCCGAAAAAGAAATAACGGAAAATAATTACAAATTTTACAAATGGCGAATAATGGCGGCTGGCACTTGTATGCGATACGGCTCGGTTTGGTGAAGTTTTCAAACTGTTGGTGTGGCTGAACGGAGATGAAATTTAGGGATCTGTTCCCGTGGAATTAAAGATAAAGTTCTTGCCTATTAAGGGTTGGTAGTTTCAGCCGAATAGGTTCATTATTCGCAGAGTTACAGCTGTTCAAAGTTGAAGGTTTTAACGGCGCTGGGAGAAAGAGAGAAAAAAATTTCCCTCAGTTTTTTGATGTTTTGAGTCGAGGTCGTCTCTCAAATCAAGTGAAGAACCCTGCCTTTTTTACGGTATTGTTGAATTTTTATCCCTGTACGGAATGTACATCATACAAAATAAAAGTAAAATTTTAAATACAATTTTAAATTAATAAATCAAGTGCAATTCCCCCCCCCCTCCAAAAAAAAAACAACTACTTGTAGGTTTCAAATTTCAATTTCAATTTCAATTCCACTGACAATGAAGCAGCAACTGGCCACAGAATAATATTTTAGGATAATTATTCTATGCAAAAGCAACACTAAAAGGTTTTTTACAAGGCAACAGTGACGTGACATTCAACTCCAATCAATGTTTGCCTAGATTCTTCAAATAGCCCACCCATCGTATAAAATGTGGCCTGTCTTAACGGAAAATTTTGGTTAACCCGTCATTGCCTGGACGTACTTTACAGTGATCGTTTTTCAATACATGGTCGGAAACGGGATTTGATGTCGCCTCATCTTGGCTTAAGAGACCGTGGCTGTGACAATTATTTTTTTTTTTGCGTTTTTTGTATCGGTGTACGACGCTGGCACTGATAATCTGATATTGTTAGACAAAGCAACAGCCAGAAATCAAGACTAGCCCCAGTCAGCCCTTAAACCCATAACTTTCCACGTAATATGTCGGGAATATGTGTAGAAAGAAAGTTTTGATGTGTCCTAACGAACCACTGTAATAACAACATGCAATTCTTTCAGTTTGCTGATGACGACACTAAAATTGTGCACGTGACGCTCGCTGAATGTTGCTTTCCGTGTGAACATGCTCCCCCAAAAGGAAGAGTGGTGGTTGTCTACGATTTCGTACAACTTTATATGTTAGAAGATTGCTGGGTGCAGGAAATAGAAATAGAGAGTGACGGTGCACGAAGCACCCACCCATCCAAAACCCCAAAGAAGTTAAACAACAAGTGCGTCATATCGTGATTTGAAAGCAGTGAGTGAAGGAGCACAAACAACAGATTGAGGGAGGGAGTTCCGGTGTTGAACAACCCTTTCGGTAAAAATGTGAAAGCTCAGTTTAGTACAAGAGATACAGTGCCAGAAATACGGAGCGGTTGGCCACGAGTGAAGCTGAAATTTGGAATGAAGGAAAGACCACGGTCATCAGAAAGAAGAATTTGAATAAGCTGGTAGGTAAGTAACATGTCGCCACGATGAAAACCATCATGAATGAACGTAAGCCCAAGTTTGCGTAGGCGATCGGAATAAGGTAAGAAACGAATAGCGTGACACCATTTGGTAAGGCGTCGTTGGCAGTTATCAAGACAATTCAGTGCGAAAAGATTGTAGGGACGACAAATTTGGGAGCAGTAACCAAAAACTGGGAGGAGAAAGGTTTTATATACATAGCAAACAGGGACGGTGTAAGGTTGGAAAATCCCTTTAGTACAAAATGGGCTTTACAAAAGACTTTGGATATGACAATTTCAGTGTGAAGATTGAAATTTAGAGCGTTAACAATATGGATCCGAAGGTCAGAATTACTAGCAACAGAATGGTAGGCTTGCCAGAAAGATAGTAAGGAAAGTGCGAATTATTATGCCCAAGGAAAAGGACACGATATTTTTCAGTATGAAAAAGAAGGGAATTGGTAGTAGCACAGTGCGCAACGTGTTGAATGTATTTTTGAAGTAATTTGCAGGAAACAGAGTCAGAAAAGATTTTTAAGTCATCAGCATAGCAGGCATTGTGAGAAAGAATAATAAAAGGGAAGTTAAAAACGAAAATATTGAACAGAAGCGGACCAAGAACGGAGCCTTGAGAAACACCAGAGGTAACCAGAGCTTGTGACCTATCTAAATTCCTTAAGAGAGTTTATTAGTGATACATCCTTTACCTGTAGTGCACCGATCTTCTATTTTTTCTTTATTATCGAATTAAATCAGGGGCGGTGTTAGTGGTTTTACCCTTCCGTCACCTAACCAGCTATATGTGGCAGGTTAAACATTTATATTATTAACGTGAAGCCAAGGAGCGAAGGAACCACGACGGACGACCCGTTGCCACCTAAAGAGTAGGTAGGAGTTAAGCCAGGAAATAATGCCCAAGAAAAACTGAAAGGAGCTTTTAGAAACAGTTATGGGTTTTATTTTTTAAAAATAACTAAAACGCAAACAGCATTATTCTAACAGGGTAAACTGGCGTTGTAGCCTTGGTTAGCTACTGATGTAAATTTAAGTTAGTGATAATATCATGACTGAATTCGTTTCGAACAGAAAGTTGATTGTCGGCATCGAGTTTTTTCTAATTTTGAAGCCCAATCAATTTAAAAAATAATTTCACTGATGCGATTGCCATCTACCTTACACAAATTGAGGTGGGTCATTGCAACACAAGTGAGACAGAAATCAATATTAATATCAAACTTATGGAGATCGTGGTCATTATGAACAGGAGGAGCATGATGACAAGTTGGAGGAATTTGGAGTTCGGGAGAAGATACACTGAAGTCGAGAAGACTAGAATTGTGGGCTACGGTGTCCTAGTTACGTTCTGGCAGAGATCAGAATCTTGCAAGAAATTTAGAAACTCCGACTACCACCGCAAACAGCTAGGTCACTCTTAATGAGCAGCGTGAATGATAATTGATAATAACCTTTTAAATTTTCAATGAACCCAACAGGCTTTCAATAGTGGCAACGCATGCTTTTCTACGTTTTACGGAAAGCTCTGCCACAAAGCTAATATGACTGGCATTAAAAACATAAAACAATGCATAGATCACACTTTTACCAGTCCTCTAAATTATCAATACACAAACGTGAATAGTTGAACCTTAACTACTGTAATAATTTGTTAACCTCAATGTGAATTACATGTACAGCATTTTATGGGTTAAAGCTTCATATGAAGTTTTAACTTTATTAAGTTTTTTTTAACTTGTACGATGCTGTTTTTAATTTAGATAAAGCTTTAAACACAATTTAGTTTTTAAACTTATAAATTTGCGCATTATTGTTTTTAACCATTTATAACCACAATTTAGCTTTTAAACTTATAAATTTGTATGCACATTATTATTTTTAAATAATTAAAAAAAATTAAACTATAAAGGGTTAATCCCAAATTTTGCAACACTTTTAAGCTTTTAACACTTCAACAACGTTTTAAACCTGTATAACGTTTTAGCACACATGGCCACTTCCTAAATTCCCTAACTTAGTTCTACAATTTTCCCTCACAAGCTCGTTCACTAAATGATTTACCCACAGGTCGACTCTGGAGGGTTTCAAGCTTGCAGCGATGAAATTTAGTCCTTCTTAGAGGACACCAACCATCAACCTACAACAGTTCTGGAAATCATCCTGCCAACTGAAGTCTGAAGCCCTGCGCAGTAGCTGAAGACCCCACTTTGGCGCCACTCTGGCTAGCTGGTTACTGAAGCTGCCAATCTCTGGCCAACTCTAGACACAGCAGTAATCGTCATATCGGTAAGAAAACAAATTCCTTTTTTGTTAATATTGGTGATCTGAAAATTTTAAACTGGAATTAAAGTTTCTTTTTACTACTTTAAATTCCTTCTTACCCCAACCGTTACCCATTCCAGGCATGGGTTTGCGGGTGTTCATTCTAGGCACTGGCACAGGCAATGGCTTAGTTGATGTGGGCAGGGAAATAATTTTTTTTGTTATTTAAGTTAAAGTTAATTTCTCCTACTTGTCGCTAATTGAAGTGGCCTCAGTTAGACCAGTTGTAATAATCCTGGTGCACCTTGCACTCAGTCCCTTACTTCATAACCTTCAAGTCTATAGACCATTTACATGGTGCAATGCACGTTGTCTTGAATAATATCGTAATATTGGTTATGAGTAATATTGGGCAGTGTCAAAAGGTGGCACTGCCAAGATTTATATTCAAGACAAAGTCCATGGCACCATGGGAGTGGTGCATACAGAGCAAGGGGCTGAGTGCAAGGTGCACCAGGTTAGAGTCTGTGAACCAGACACGGCATAAAAGTTACAAAACAATTTTGATTGGAATTCCAAACAAACTTATCGTCCTCGCTGCTGGTTTCACAACTTCGGCGCTAGAAGTGTAAAACCTCCAAGGCGTCATAATCGATTTTGGAGCAGATGCTGGTGAACTGTTTTAGAATTTAAAATTCATAAAGCAAAAATGTAATTATACTTCATACATCTGAGTTTAAAAGCTTCACTAACAGTTTTAACGTTTTGTTAAATATTTTGATTTTGTTTTTAATGATACGTTCTACGTATAGTTTTCATTTTGCTTGTAGATTAAGTAATAGTTATTGGTTAAAAACTATTGGTTATCGATTTTTAAACCACGGCTGCGATGATTTGCATGTCGAGCGGCCAAATCATCACAGCCGTGGTTTAAAAATCGATAACCAATAGTTTCTTAATAAATAACTTATTTATATCACGGTTGGGACGTCAAGCTAACTCGTATTTAATTAAAACGTGTTTTGTGAAAATATCTCGAAATGAATGAAGGTCATTCCATTTTAGTTTACTGAGGGTGGAGTGGTTGGTAGACGACGATTCGTTTGCGTCCGTTTGTGAGGAAGTGTGCAGGAAGGATACGCAGCATCGTTCCCCCCTATTTCACACTAGCCAGGTCGCTTGTGTTTTCGAAGCTTTTCGGAGTGATAGAACTTCGATAAAAGGCTGCAGGGATTGAATGATATTCTGGGAAGGTATGTAATTCATTTTGAGCGTTTGTAGTTTGAGATTTGTTTAAAAACTACGGTGATAGGGTATCGGTATGAATGAAGGTCATTGCATTTTAGTTTGTGGAGGGAGGGGGGGGGGGGAGAGTTAACGCAGTGTGAATGGCTTAGATATTGGCCAGACGTATAAGAGTTTGCAGGGATGGGATTTCATTCCTTTTAAGTAATTAAGTTTTGTACATTTTTATTGCGTGGCGTTTTTTTTCCACGACGTATTTGGTTGTTGGTGTGTGTGCTCCCGGTCGCGTGATCCAGAAGTGTCAAAAGTGTGGGTTATTGGCAAAAGTGAGGGTTATCGGCAAAAGTGTGAGGTAAATTGATAACCCACACTTTTTGCGATGACGCACACTTCCGGTGTTGGTTAACAGGATTTAACCAACGGAAATTTAGCATGGCGTTGAGTTAGTATGACGTCATAGCCGTGGTATAATGTATTTGATTTTTAATTGAAACAATTTATATTTGCAACCTACGAATGACACAATAAAAAATAAGATACCTGGTTAATTGATGTAGTAGAAAGTTAAAACTGTCGCATTGGCATTTAGTAAAGATGTAGGGCATTACATAATATTGGCATATTTTTCAATACGAGTCGCTTCATAAAGAAGTTTTAAGCCACATCTAATTTGGTCCCCTTTGCAACTTAGTACTTCAAATCCTTCCTATAATAACAACTATGTCCAATGCACTGGCAATCTATTAATTTTTCAACGTTTAGTATTTTGTCTAATTGTAGAAACACCTTCGCATGAGTATTGTTATTATTAAAAAGAGCTCAATAGCTTTATTTTGTCCTTTTTTGCATACGTTCAGTAAGTCTTTATGGTAAGTATCCACATAGTGTAAGTCCGTAGCTGTACTGTGACATTATCCAGAGAAAAACACTCAATTTTTTGTTTTAATTGAAAAGCAATTTTGCACTGTATGTAATAAAGGTATAATCATTCCAATTTTACTATCTTGTCTGTATGTTTTTCAAATTTGTAGTGCATATCAATCCACGTTCCTAAACAATTATAATAATATAATAATTAATATGTAAGCGCCAAATGATGTTCCATGTAAAACGTCAAACTTTGAAACCCTATAGTATCCCCCAGAATTGAAATAGTCCAGTGAAATTCGCCATTTTGGGATGTAATATAACTATTTCACTGCATTAAAAATTTTAATAGCAACAATCGAACCATTTGGCGTCCATCATAGCATGGCCATTTGTTGTTATTGTTGATATTGTTGTTGATGATCTTGGTGTGTTCTTGGTGTTGGTGTTGTTGGGACTGTTTGCCTTCACCCTGAGATGGAATCAATTTTGTTGTTAAAGATAAAATAAAGATTAAGAAGAAGATAAAAGATAAAATAAAGATAAAGAAGAAGACGACGTCGAACAAAGACAGAAAGACAGCCTTACCCCCCTCCCCCAAAAAGGAATCTGAAGGAATTAGCCTCTCCACGCATCAAGGCGAACCTTAAAGCCTATCAAGTTGGTTTTCTTTCTTGTATAGAAGGCAGATGGAAGTGTGGAGGACGACCAGAGTAAGTGAGCTTACAGACATCTGGACACCATTTGGAGAGTCTATGCTAGCAATTTTCAAGCCTGTTAAGGTGAGAGGAGTAAGAAGGGCGACAAACTTTTAAGAGTAGTCCAGGATAGGGCGTTTGTAAGGTTTAAAAAGCACGGCAAAAAGGTGGAATCAAGGTAGGAAAATTTTTTTAAAGACGTAGTGAGCTTTACGGAAAGCTTTGTAAGTAAAATCATGAATATGTTTAACAAATTTAAGTTTATCATCAACGACAATATCAAGATCTCGGAGATAAGAAACTTGCTGTAGCTGCTGGCGACAGATACTTGTTGCAGGTGTTGTTAGAGAAAATGTTCATTGGCATTACCAAGCAGTTTGAAGTCGTCTGCATCGCTGAAGTTCCAAACTTGCAGTTTAGCAGATTTAGGTCAGACATGAAAATATTAAAGGGAAGTGGTCCGATAACCGACTCCTGCGGAACTCCAGAGGTGACAGAAAGCCAAGGTGCAAAAGCTACTCTTAGTTGTACACGTTGTTTCCTACAAGGCAAGTATGACTGCATCATGGAAACAGTCGAGTTCCCAAACCCGAAGGCCATAAGCTCATTGATGAGGATGCCATGGTCGTTAGAGTCAAAGGCTTTGCTGAAATCTAAAAACATAATGTCTCATGGGATACCCCTATCGACAAGATTAGAGACTTGATCGTAAGTACAAAGGGCATGACCGTCCAGAAATAAGGCCATGTTGAGAAGAGTGAAGAATTAGAAGTCACAGTCCTGTGGACAAAACCCTCCAGAATTTTAGAGGCAACAGGAAGAAGGCTTATTGATTGGTAATTGTTGACAATATGATGGTAGCCATCTTCTGGTATTAGGCTTACGTTAGCCACCTTCCATTCAGAAGTAGAAAAGATCGTCTACTTTGTTATTATTATTCTTGTTGTAGTTCTTCTTTTTGAGGAAATTTTGCTCAGCTAGCTATCGAACCAATGAACCTATTTTTAATTTTTATTGACTTGGACATAAGTATTAACAAGGAACAGGGTCGTTTGAACTATAGTTTAATGCGACTACCACATTATCAAACTCTAAAACCCTTTAGTTTCCTCTATAATTGATAAAGATGAAACAAATTCGGTATCTGGGGTCGTGTCTTAATTATTTCACTGTAATAAAAATTTTAGTGACAACAATCAAACTGTTTGGCCTCCACAGCATGGCCATTTCTTATTGTTGATGTTGTTGTTCTTGTTGGTATATTTGCCTGAAGATCGAATGAATGAACCGATTTTCTAGTTCAACCTAGGTACAGTCAATCTAAATTTAAAGAGTAAAATGCTCAAGTACATGAAAAACAGCTACTAATAATGAGCTACAATGCATTAGGCATGCGGCACACATGGTAAATAGCGGCGCAATGACTAAAAACCATTAAAATATTCTGAAACTTACAGTGGGGAATATTGGAACACCAAAGTCCATAGCGGCCATATACGATAGAAGGAACGAAAACGAGGCATTATAAAGCCTGCTCGATACAATTACCCAGTTAGTATAACTGCAGAGTAAAAGTTAAGAAATAGGCAACATAACCTTAGAAGGACTTCTACTATTAACCTACTAGAGCAATTCTCATTGAGTGACATGAAAATTAGGCACTTGAATAAATAAGTAAACTTAGGCTTAGCAATTCATAGTCCAGTTTACTTTTCTGATTTTTTGCAACTAATATATAATAGGTAAAGCATTAGACGATTGATATAATACAATTATCTTCTCAGTCCAGATAGTTAGTTGTATTTAATTAGTCTCATAAATATTTCACAAATCATATAGGGCAAAATATCAAATAGGACAGAGCAAAATCCAGCATGTCTTCTCTCTCTGTAGTCAAGGCAAGAAGAGTCAGTGGGGCTCAGTTCAGAGGGCCAGTTTCCCCAGGATGAAGCACTGCTAGGGAACTGCAAGGGAGACCTTGCTTAGACTCTGGGCATAACCCAAGCATTCATAACAACACTCCACCCCTTTATGGTCAGGCTCCAAGACGAGATCTTGCTTCTAACCTCTTTGTTCAGTGCACAACTGCGTGGCAGTACCTTTCAAAGGGCACTTGTAACAATAGCTAGGTAAACACATTAGCCACGTTGTCACGACTTGCACATACTGAAATAAACACAAGGCTTCGTTCACTGAATCTCTGACGAACTTGTATCTAAGATCTATATGCTTCGTTTGCGTATGCTCCCGGTGGTCTTTAGCAAAAGTGATTGTGCCTTTGTTGTCGCACAACACTACCACGGGATCTCGTAATGATATCCATGTCAGTTCTCTGCAGATGGCTGTCAACCACACGACTTCAACGATGGTTGAAGATATGCCTACAATCTCGGCCTCCATAGTGGATAGCGCAATGCACCACTGTTTCTGCGCTCTCTATGTGAATGGCATTCCAGACAGAAATTGTACATAGCTACTCCATAATTTTCTGTCGTCGACGTTGGATGCTCATGAACTCTCCATAAAGAACTTCAAAACAGAGCTTTAGGTATTCCAAAGTCTTTTGTCGTGTTTGCATACTTCATAACACATTGTTCCATTCTCTACTGTTCCATCCTGTGTTGCTGCTGAATTGCAACAGAGCAATGGCGGAAAACAAAATATCCGGTAGCGGCCGGGATACTAAAAATATGAGGGCTCCGATGAGTGATTGATACTTGGTAGAGGCAATCTGTCCTCCCTCAGGATTTTTCCGTGCGATCAACACAGCTCCTGAATTGAGGGGCACTGTCACTGATGCTAAACTGTCCAGTCCAAAGTAACATGTCAGACCTTCTATGTAGCTCCGTTGGTGCAATTTCCAAATTCCATTCCTCTGTTCAAAATCTACACCTAAGAACCTTCTTAGCATTTCCAAGTTTTGAACTTCATATTTTCTGGCGAGAATGTCGCTAACGTCTTGTTGTCTTTCACAAAGATGGCCAAGTCATCAACATACACAAGCCCTACTGCACGACACTTGTACGTGTAAAGGCAAATGGTTGAATACAGCTTGTCAAATCCCAGATTTGCAAATGTGGCGTCCAGCTCTTCGAACTACTTTCGTCCGTACTGGTGTAAACCATAAAAGCTTTGTGCAATCTCCAGGCTACATTACCTCCTTGTTGGTATCCTGGCATTGGTTGCAGGTAAATTTCTTCTCCTAAGGTTCCGTACAAATACACACACTTGACATCCAAATGGCAGCTAACCCATCCGCAACACATGATCAACAACATGAAAACGAATCTCACCAACATAAATGAGATTACTGGCAAGAACGTTTCAACCTTCTCGCTACGTGTTGCCTTGAGCTTGGAATAGGGTGGTCTTCCCTGTCGAGTCCTGCTTCACTGCGTAAACCCATCTCGACCCGATGGTCTTCTTGTTTTCTGGTTTACGGACTGAGGTGTATACACTCCTGGTTTTCAGGGTATTCATCTCCTCGTTCATTGCCTGCTTCCATTCTTTCGCTTCAGGCAACCGGATGGCTTCCTCAAAGCTTGCTGGAATCTTCACTTCAGCACAGAAGCATTCTGCATTTCCAATGAATCCAGGTGGTGCAGGTTCCTTGGCATTAGACTCTTCTTCATGCCAACTGTAATCTTTATCTGCTTGTCTGGAATCGGACATTGGAGTCACCTTTGGAAGGATAGGCTCCCCTTTACCTGATACTCGATTCTTGGTGCTAAAATCGAATATAGTGACACCAAATGGTAGCTGTAGTTTAACACTACACAGTCCAACATCTGTTTAGGATCTCTGGTCCGGCCAACCTCATAGCAGTAATAGAAATCAGCTCTTCCTTGGTCTTTGCCATATTGCTGGAATGGCACCTCTCTTTCCCATCCCTGGGGACGGGCAATATTTACTATGGGGATCACATGACTTGTAGTTGGCTTCTCTACTTGAGTCATCGTCTGTTTCTCTCTGGTAGTCTGCTTCTCTTTACCCCTTGTCACTTCTGGCTCGTTGATGATTCTGTTCCGGCTGATCACTTTCAACTGGGTCGATTGGGTGTTCATCAATTTGGACCACCACATGACCTCGCTGTTGAGTAGTGGCGTTTCGTTGTGGATTCATTTGAGGTTTTGGACACAAGTTGTATGTCCCACTTGGCATACTTGGTGCAACTTTGGCTGAAAGTCCACATGATCAGTCGTTTGAGCATTCCTAAGACTTCACTGCCGTTCTGCTTCTCGTCAAACCTGACTCTTTGTGTCTCGCGGACAAACTTCCCTTCGTCTGGACACAAAATTCTGTAGCCTCTGGTGTTCATGGCATACCCTGCTTAACCCCCAGTCTTGATCTTAGTTGTAGTTTACTGCATGATCTTCAGTCATCATGCATAAAACACAACGATCAAACTCTCCTCAAATGTCCAACACTTGGTTGCATTTTGAAATACAATGCATTCGGTGTATCACCATTCAGTCCTGAATGTACCACTCTGTTCTTGATATACGATGCTCTGAGGACCATCTCGGCCCACCATTCTCATGAGAAATTTGCAGGTGTTAGCATTGTTATTACGACATCTGACAATGTGCGGTTAAGACATACAGCAACATTGTTCACCTATGGGCTGTAAATGTTTGTACATTCGGCTTGTATTCCCAGATGATTCAACTGTTGATTGAAATTCCCCGCACAATATTCAGACAATTTTCGGTTCTCATACACGTAATTTTCTTCCAGTTTCTCGTTCTGCTGAAGCCAGTAACTCTTGAAACTTGGCATACACTACGTCTTTGGTCTTCATGGTGTAAATTGTGCACCTTGTTGAGTAACTGTCGATGAAAAAAATGAAATAATGGGCTCCGCCACAAGAAGTGACTGGTGCAGGACTGAAGACATCCGAATGCACTAAGTCCAAAGGCGTTTTAGAACTTCTTTCCATAATGGTCACATGGCGGGCGTTTGTAGACTTCCCTAGTTGACACGCATCACATATCGAATTGTCGCCTGACAATGTTTTCATATTTCTAAATTTGCCGTCTTTAATCATCTTCATCTGGTGCACATTTACGTGGGCTAGACGATAGTGCCACACTTCAGTGACTGTCCAAGGGGTCTGTGCCTTGTGATCGCCTCCTGGAGAACTTTGATGAAATGCTGTAGGGCTTTGAGGATCTTCTTCGTCCACCCTTACCATGAATGAAGTTCTTTGTGGAGGCTTGTTGGTCTTCACTTCATTGGTGTTCAACGGATTCGATGATATCTTTCTTCTAACGGTGCCTTTATTACAATCGTCCTTCTTGGATCGAGTACGATGATGCCTCAGTTATCGGTTGTGATCTTTCTTCCTTGCCCAACAATCTTCGATCCCGAGATCATATTTCTCTTCATATTGGTGCGTACATCACGTCTTTCAAAGTAATGAATTTCGTTCCTCTACTTGTAGAGATGTTGAAGCTGACATTTCTAGTTCCACAAATTTTTTATGTACCTTCAGCTAGCACTGCTGGGTTACTATTCACTTAGTGCAAATTTGTAAACCAGTCTTTGTTAGAAGACGGTGAAATTTGGCTTCGTGGTTGTGAATACAAGAAATAAAAGACAGCCCCTGACTGGCAGTGAAAGAACCGCAGTAGACATCCAGCAAACAGTAAAATTGTCAGCAGTTTATTCCTGCCTTGATCACCTATCAAATGAATACACAATGAGATGATGCTCCCCATAAAACATAAAAAAGCCTATCTAACATGTGTTTTTTAATTTTTCTGAGAAAGTGTGAAGTAAGTACATGTTAGATAGGCTTTTTTTTATGTTTTATGGGGAGCATCATCTCATTGTGTATTCATTTAGGCGACCACGGCAGGAATAAACTGCTGAAAATTTTACTGTTTGCTGGATGTCTACCGTGGTTCTTTCACTGCCAGTCAGCGGCTGACTTTTATTTCCAGTATTTGTTGTTGCAGAAATGATGAGTTGCTGCAGTATCAAGTAGCCAGCACGCTTTCGCTGCATAGTTGGCTTCCAAGAAGCAAGCGTGACCATCATCTTCTTTTCTGCGTCTTCCTTCCTTCCCGGATGACTGGTAGAATCTGGACATCACGAGCAAAATTTCCTCCCTTACCACAGGAAAAAAACCTAGGTTATTCTTCTTCCTATTTGTTTTCTGACAAAATGGACTCTTAGTTTTTCCTCGTCGTCTGTTGCGTTGACCACCCCTATCCACTTGATCAGCATCCACCCTATTCAACGAAAACTGGAAGTCAGTGACCGGGATAAATATCACGTAACCGGAAGTAGGAGTCACGTGACCTGGAGATAAATATTGCGTTACCGACGGTAGGAGTCACGTGACTGATGACGTGACTTCTGGTGACGCGACTCGGCGTATTTGTGCCTTCCATATCGTAAATACGCTCTACTAATAAGGAGAACACGTTTTGATATAAACCGGGGATTAAATCCATGGAAGGGTAGAAAGAAGTACGTTTCATAAAAACCGAAGATTCAAATTATAAGCATTAAACAATGCAACGTTTCGTTTTTCTTACGAACTGCATAGTTTTCAAGCAAAAACAAAATTAGAATCGTTCAAAAGACATTTCATTAACATAAAATGCGTAACAAGACACAGCCACTGTTTCACAAGGAGTTTATGTGTGTTAGCAAAGCAACATAAAAGCAGAGATAAAAATACTAATAAACTAAGAATTGGCACTAGCTTCCACTCCCTTGTAGCTCTTGTTCAACCTTTCATTATTTCGACCTAACACTTAGCTAATTTTGAGGATTCTTGCTTGAAATGTTCAGGTTCAATGCATCAAATAAGTTGTACTTTTTATGACCACATTAACATTTTCGGCTTTTATGAAGCTTACTTCTATTTTTTTGTTTTCCTTTGTTAAGTGTTTGTTTGGAAAAGGAAGGATGCTAATGAATGTATAATTTTTTCCCTGCAGAAACAAACTGAAGTCTAACTTAAAAGAATTAGTAGAGATGAATCGTGAACCATTAAATTCTTCATTCCTACTTAGAACTGTTGCAAACGATTTTAGGAAACAGTTGACAGGCGTTGATGGCTTCGTATCATCACTTCTAGGATATCGATTACAAATTAGTCTCTTCCACGTAAGTTTCAAATTTTACCATTGTCCATTATCAAAAATACTAATTGTAAAAATGTTCGTATTCAATTTAGTGTCACATGTTTCTAGATTCCTCCATGGGTCGTAATAAACAACAGTAGTTCACCGCCATCGTACAGTGGTTTCTCTTCGGAATTAGTGAAGATATTATCCAAATATTTAGGATTCACGTAAGAGTTCAGAATCAGAGCATATCATGCGTACTACAAAAATAATGAATATACAGGGTGAATTACTTGTCTAGGTCCAGTTGAATCGATTCGTATGTACTCTAAAGAGAGGTTTGATTGAAGGTTATGGGTGCAGTGGCTTGGGCTTTAGAATGTGTCGGAGTGAATGACTTTGGCATGAACTTTCAAGGTTATGGTGATATTAACTGAATAATTCTAGAATAGTTGTTCTAGTTCTAAATCTAGAATTGTAACAAGAACTAAACTAACCGAACTAAAACAGAATTCGAATTCGAAATAGAATTAAACAAATAAAACTACTAACACAACTAAAATTAGAACTAACCGAAGTAGAAATGGAATAGTTCCAGAAGTTCGATAGTGGTGTTACCATAATATCTCACGATGTTAACCAACTGAATAGTGCCTGAATACTGTTGCAAGTTGGAAAGTTGTAGACAACTGTAAACCAATTCAGAGATATTCTAGTCTTTGATTTAATGAGGCGATCAAACATGGCTGGTAAGTTGCAGTTGCCTGCAGCACAACAAGATTTTACATTATGATTTGACATCAGTCGATTTCTTGATAAAGCTTCTGAACCTTTAAACGAATGTTTCGCTAATACTGCATACTGTACCATTTAGTATAGTATACTGGTGAATTTTTCCTGGCTATTATAAAAAAGCTTTTAAGCCACCACAAGGTTTTTATCGTTTGTTAAGTCAATCTGTTAGAACTGCACTTCAAAAAGGACTTTAAGTGATTTTTAAGATTCAAATGAACATAAAATTACTCTGTTTCTTCACATCCAATGTACAAACCAATTCGCAAACTCGAATAGAAAATGCATTTTCAGAAAAACTCACTCTTCAGTTTTAAGAACAATAAACATTGAAATTATCAAACGAACAGGTTTTCAAAAATGTTTGCATTGCTAATAAAATTAACAGATGGCCTTTTAATCAGATTGCATGACAGCCAGAATGACGTAAAATCACGCAGAGCTGGGGAGCAAAAACACACAAAATTACCGAATGGTACCAAATTAAAATTTTGAACAAATACGAAGAGCAGAAATTAGTACCTTCGACTTGTAAATGATAGCACAATTAACGATCAACCATGTAGAACATTTCATAGAGCAGCACTGAATATAAAATGCATCAGTATCAAAGGGTTTCAAAGGGTTTAACAAGCGTTAACCAGTCCTGGTCATCTGCCCATCGTTAACAATATCATCTATCAACAATTACTACACATCACCCAAATGACACACAGGTACATGATCCCCACAGCTCAAAAACTCCACAGATAGAATCTGCTCAACTTAAAATCTTCACAGGTACAGAATCCGAACAACTCAAAATCTCCACACGTACAGAATCTTCACAACTGAAAATCCCCACAACTCATAATCCCCACCAGTACAGAATACCCCAGAGGAGAAAAGAAAAACATTTCATTCTGAATGTTTCACCTCAAGGTGGAAAGAATTAAGAAAGGTGAAATAGTATTTCAACTGCTTTACCACAAAAGTTAGACCTGCCAGGGACACATAGGTCCCCCCCCCCACGATGATATCACCATTCGAGGGAAAAGAAGGAAAAGGGCAGATGATATTTAAGGTCCGTGGAGGCTTCTGATTTAAGATATTCACACACCCAATACCATAAGTCTCCTCTGGCAAGCCTTCATTCAGTATTTATTGCCTAACAGAAAGGAGGGAAATGAGCATGATTTTGCATGATTCAAGGTGCTCTACACCCCCCCCTCACCGTGTGGGGGTTCTGATTGTGGAGATTACGTCGACGAAGTTAATATTGGTTGTAGATGGGGTGGGGAAGGAGAGGCGCCAAGGTGATACGTGGTAAAAAAGTCCAAAAATCTGGGAGGGGAGGGCAAAAACTTAATAACTTAAGGAGGGGTTCGTCTTCTCCCACCAAATACATCAGGCCGCATTCGATATTCAATTTTTTCCTTTCTTTCTTTGGGGTATTCAGTATTTGTGGGGACTTTGAGTTTTGGGAATTCTACACATGTGGGGATTTGTTCTGGTGTGGGGATATTGAGTCGTAGGGATTTTGATTGTGGGGATTATGAAACAGACCCAGGGATATACCCCCTTTTTGCCAATTCATCTTGACTCGCTTCAAAATGATGCTGGCGCACCAAAAAAAGTACTTCTGAAAGGAAAGGCAAACCCACCTAGGGGGTGAGTGGGAGCGCTGTTAGGTCCCTGAGTGGGGCCCGGGGAAAGAGCTCCAGAAGCTGAAACATCTTCGATATTTTAGAACCGTTTCTGGCCGGTGGTTTTTCTTATTGTCTTTTCAGGATTGCAAGTTTCGTAAAAACTTAATTATAAAGAAATCATTTTTCTAGTTGCCAGTGCGGAAAAATCTACTACCTGTAAATTTCTTGCGTTCAATTCCAGGATGCTTCTTATCTGTCTTGAGGTTTTTTGCGCTCTCGATCTGGCCTGCTGTGCAACCCCACCAACCATGCGTCATGAGCAGCCCTTCCATAAAAGTGTTTGGCCTGGGTCAGCCACCATCTCTTTTCCTCAAGCTCTCATCGACGACGCATCACTCCTCTCTCCATTTATCCTTCTTTCGATAGATCCTTTGCCCGAACACCCTTCGCCTGAACGTCCGTTCGCCCGATAGTAGACTCATCTTGGCTGCCACATGGACTTTGACGTCTCGCAAGTCTCCATCTCCACCTGCTAGCCCTCCACCCGAAGACCTTCGAATCGTTATCTTTCTGTCACCTTCGCCGCAATGATTTCCATCATCTTCGGCTGCAAGGAACCATTCCATTCTACCATCGGCATCGCCTGTCCCATGCAGTCAATGCCACCCTTTACCACCTCCTTCGCCGCCACCTTCATCATCCCCTTTGGCATCCCCTTCGCAACCAACCAAGCGAACACACAAGATTACTAAATCAACAGACCACCTCTCATCGACTTCGTCATGCCACTCCCAATAACCTACAGCCATCACCAATGAGACTCAACAATTATCAGCTAATGAAATACATCAACTCATGGACCGTGACATCAGGGACTTTAATTACAAAGCAAAACCTTCAGCCCCCTGCTCCACCCTCATCTTCCCACAGCAGATATTTCGTTCAAGAATGGTTTTCCTCTTCTGACATTTCAAGGAAGAGGAAAATGAACACCAGTAACTCTGCACCAGCCAAAAGACATCGTTCCGAGCTTCCATCCATAAACTTGGAACCGATTTTCATCGTCCCGTTCGTCCATCATCCACTCGTCCTCTCAACCGCCTTCCCGGTAATTTTTTGGACTCTGCATCGCACTCGAAGAATCTCGCCGCCCATTGCATCCCACGTCACTTTTGAGTAACAGTGCCTTGACCCATACGAAGGCTCCCTTCAAGCTGAAGACGACCCTACGGACATTCTGCTCTATAATCCTTTTAAAACCGTAGACACCATCATTCCAGATGATTTTCTTTACAAACCCCATCCTTCTACACAACCAGCGGAAAATAGGGGTCTTGTTTCTGGTTTTGGTTTTGGTCTGAGGGACAAGAACAACAGGGAACGTGCCAAGGTTCGACAATCAACAACCCTGGTCACCACTCTCCTTCGCACCGACGTATCTCTACTCGGCAAAGGCGAACCATTGGAACTAGACACAGATCCAGCTGTACCCAGACCCGGCCGTGAAACATGGTTCTTTCGTGCCTCCCGCGATGGCACTGCAAATCCCCGACACTTCAAAACCTACCAGCAATCGGAATTCTTAGCCGCTGAAGCAAAAATGGAAGGGTATTCTTCATTCCCAAAAGGGCTGATGTCCCTACTACCATCCTCAAAGAAAATGACAAGATTCTTTGCCTTGTCTTTAGAGCTGCTTCACATGCTGATGTTCTTGCAATGGCCATCAATGCGCTCTGTGAAAGGCTTACCATCGAAAGCAGCCAATGCAACATGAAGCACTTGCACATTCTCACATCCGAACTCGTCAAGAAAGCTTCTTTCGCCACGTACCACTCATTCAACTGGTTCACCAAAGCATTATTCAACTCAAGTCTCCTACTTTGTGACGTTGTCGTAAGCATAACATCAAACCTTAACGCTTCTACCAAGCACATCCTTTGCAACCAGCCACTTCATTAATCTGATACATTATTCAACGGCCTCATTCCGACATTCACGCCATACCTGGACATATATTGCAAACCCAAGCCACCAGTGTCAAAGCCATTATCAAACCAACCCTTCAAGACGTCCACTATTTCCGAAAACCAGAATTTGATGGCCACTCCTCAAGCTTCGCAGCCCTCTTAGCCCAAGTCCACACATTCAAACTCCCAGCAAGGCAACAATCGGTCTTTTTGGGGCAACAACAAACGAAGAACCACCCCATACAGAGGCAGCAAGCACACCACCTACAGTAACAAGAGAAGATCTCACTCGTATCAATGACGCCCTTTCCAATCTACCAGTCGGCGTGCATCTCAAGCATTTTCGGCTGGCTTGGGAACAGATCACCTCAGACAACACAATTCCTTCCATCCTCTCTCTTGGCTTCCAACAATCGTTCCATTCAAATCCTCGTCTTGCAGCCACACCCACCTGGGAATTCGCATCAAAAACTTCCCCTGCTCTAAACCAGGAAGTAAACGAACTTCTAACCAAATCCATAATCCGCCTATGCCCGGATTATTCCAACCCTGGGTTCTACAGCTCCATCTTGCAAAGACCAAAGAAATCCGAAGGTGAAAGATTGATTTTCAACCTCAAACTACTTAGCCAATTTATGAACAATCCCAAGACTTCAAAATGGAGACACTGGAAACCATCCGTCTTTCGCTAAAACTCAACAACTGGACCATCTCCATAGATCTCAAAGATGCTTACCTACATGTCCCGCTCCATCCTGCTTTTCTCCACTTCTTTCGGTTCATGTACAACGGCAACATTTACGAATTTCAAAGCCTCCCATTTGGCCTAAACGTTGCGCCAAGTATTTTCACTATGGTATTAAAGCCCATCTTAAGTCATATCCGCCGCCTTCAAATCACGGCCAATGCTCTTCTAGACGATTGGTTTCTCAATAACCTCAACCGTCATTAAATCATTTACAACATGAATTACACCATGACCCTTCTAAACAAAATGGGCTTCGGCATCAACCTGAAGAAGTCAAGTCTCTTTCCATCCCAGCTGATGGGTCGAAGTCAGACGTTGGCGTGGCGTGTGCTTGTGTGTGTAAGGGAGTGACGGTTGCCCATCGCCTTCCATCAGGCTATTCTCTGTTTTCTGCAGAGCTTTTGGCTTTCGGTTTGTCGCTGGAATGGATCCTTGACCTTCAGGGCACGCATTTCATTGTCTTTAGCGATTCCATGAGTGCCCTGGAAATCCTTGGCGAATAACAATCCTCGGAACCCCTTGACACAACGTGTCCAAACTTTGCTTTCCTGCTTGCCTGGCCGGCGGAAAACCGTGCTTTTCTGCTGGATCCCGGGCCATGTTGGGATAGGTGGAAATGAGCAAGCGGATTCTGCAGCGAAAGGGGCTGTTTCTGGCCCGCTCCGGAGGGATCTCGGCCTTGTTCCCTCATCGCCTTTCCAACTCTGCGTCTGAGGTTACACGTTTTTTGGCAAGCCTTGTGGGACAGTCAAGTCGGTAATAGGTTACGTGCTATTAAAGGCACTGTTGACGAATGGCACTCGGCGTGTCACCGCAGTCGCCGTGAGGAGGTGGTGTTGGCCCGTTTGCGCGTTGGTCACACTCGAGTTACTCACTGTTTCCTTTTGCGGGGGTTGACCCTCCTGAATGTTCTTGGTGTCGACGGCCACTTACGGTCCGGCACTTCCTTGTTGATTGTCACCATCTTAATGGTGTTCGTCGTCGTTTCCATCTTCCGCATGACATTGCGCGTCAATTGGGTGATAAGTCTGTCCTCCTGTCCGGTGTTTTTCAATTTTTGCAGGAGGTACAGGTGTATGACAAGATTTAGATTAGGGGTTTGAATAACATCTCTGTAATGTGTGGTGCAGTGGCAACCCGGACCACTGCACTGTGACTGAGGTTGGCACTAATGACCAAGTAGTCGACGCACCATTAAGCCTCAATCCCCCCATCCCAGCTATTCACTTTCCTCGGGGTCGAATTCAACCTAACAACAGCAACCGTAAAAACCTAAGGCCAAAGAATAGACGAGCTTCACCTGCACTGCCTCTCTAAGCCCCCCCCCTCTCTATCCTCCGGTCAAGTAACCACTAACTCAGTTCATTCAATTCTGTAATAGGGAAGATGGACTCGATGACCGAACATACGAAAGATGGATGTCTAGCCCCTTTTATCACTTCAGAATCGACACATGGGGTTCATCCCACCACTCATCAAAAGCCTCCAAACCAACCGACAACTGCTTACTCTGGGAAAGCATTCTTTGGTGAACAAACTCAATCTCTCAAAAACGGTCCCCCTTCACGAACCCATCCCGGACCTTCTTCTCCTAACAGATGCCTCCGAGGAGAGATGGGGACACCACATCCAACATCACGAAATCTCAGGAACCTGGCCACCCAATACAACAGACCACATTAACGAACTAGAAATGAAAGCCATTTACAATACCCTAGCTCACTTTTGGCTCCTTGTAGCAGGTAAAATAGTCCAAATTCAAGACGACAATACCACTGCTGTTGCTTACATTCGGAAATAAGGCAGAACTTTTTCCAGACGATTACATCAAATCACGTCAGAAAAATTCAAGCTCTGCCAAAGCCTCAACACCACGCTTCAACCTCCACACATCAATGGCAACCAGAATGTGATAGTACTTTCTCGCAACAAACTACCTTCAGTGGAATGGACTCTAAAGAAATCAATCTGCGAATATCTCTTCATCATATGGGGTAAACCAATAATCGACCTATTCGCCACGAGCATAATGCCAGACTTCCCCAATTCATCAGCCCAGTCCCGGACGAACAACCCTGTGCCGTGGATGCTCTAACCTACCCTTGGAAGATCTTCTACGTCTGCCACTTTCCGCCGTTCAAACTTCTTCCAACACTCTTGCAGAAAATAGAACAGACCCAAGGCCTCTTCCTACTAATTGCATTGAATTGGCCGGCAGCTCCATGGTTCCCTCGGCTTCTAAGCATCCTCATAGATCAACCAAGAAACCTCCCAGACATAACGGATCTGTTAACACAACGAAAAGAAACCAAACTCCACCTGAAACCCAACATCTTACACCTGCACAGGTGGCTACTATCATCAAACTCATAAAAAAAGGCAAGAATTTTTGAAGAACAAGCCACCAGGATTGCCAGCAAAGCAATTAGAGGATCCACAAACAAAATCTATGACAGTCATTGAAAAGGATGGTTTCATTGGTGCAACGAAGGAAGATTAGTCCAGTCAATCCCCCTGTCCGTAAACTCCTAGTCTTCTTCACCAACCTTGTTAAGGATGGACTCAAAGGCTCCACAATTCTCGTCTACTGCTCGGCCTTAAGCTAGGTTTTCAAAGCAGCACACATCTCCTCATAGACTTCCGCATTTCAACATTGCTGAAAACATTCGAAGTAGAACGTTCCTCAATTCATCGCGCTTTTCCCAAATGGGACCTTCCATTGGTACTAGAATCCCTCATTAAAGAACCTTACGAACCAATCCAAACCTGCCATATCAATTACCTCAAAAGCAAAACAGCCTTTTTTAACCTCACTCGCTGCAAACCTTCGATACAGGGAAATGCATGCTCTTTCAAAAAGCTTCTTCTTTGACAACTTCTAATTCATCCATCTGAGGCCTCGTCCATACTTTCGTGCCAAGCTACAAAAACCCTCGGAACCATCGAAGCCAATCATCATTCCAGCACTCAGAAACATCATTGCCGACCCGAAAGCACACTCTACCCTGTTCATGCCTTACGCTATTACATCAAGAGGACAGCTGATTTTGAGTGAGCTAAAGGCCAAGTTCAACTATTCCTGCCATTCTTCAACGGAACTAATACCACTTCGGTATCGATGATCACAAATTGCATTGAGAGGGTCATTCACAAAGCCTATGATTGCCAGAACATCAACTGCACTTACAATAACATCAGGGTCACACGAACTCGGGGCACTTTCAACCTCTTGGGCGTTCCACAACCAAGTCACCATTGCCGAAATAAATGGAGAAGTTAAACTGTCTTCACAAGTCATTACTTCAGCAACATGACAAGAAAGAAAAATGGACTACATCGTCTGGGTTCCATTGTGATAGCCAGACAGATGTATCGTCCAACCCATTAAGCACTTAATACAAAAACGAAGACCATCAGAAGATGGAAGAAACACCTCCTTTTCAGAGAAGACGGAAGAAAGACCTCCTTTCCAGAACGCAGAAGCAAGACCTCACCTCTAACAAAACAGCCCTTTTCAGGGTCACCACATTTTACGAAAGAGAACCGATAAATCCTGTTATTTTCAATAAAGTGCGAAATTTGTTAACCGTTTTAGGGGGAGCCAGCTTGCACCCAGGAGTAACCCATCATGTGGTGCGCGCCACCATTCATTGATGAAGTCAACCGTAAATGCAAGAAATTTACAGGTAGTAGATTTTTTCGCGCCGGCGACTAGAAATCCTAAGTTTTTCCTTGGTGAAAATTGCTTTCTATCACCTTAATGAAAAATATGCTAACTGTAAAACCCACCCTTTTTTGCCCCTTGAGTCACCACCATCGAGAGGAAAAAAGATGGCGGCCGGCCCGGGCCAAACGCTTTTATAGAAGGGTTGTGCATGATGCATGCGGGTAGGGTTGTACAGCTGGTTGGATGCGCGAAAAACCTAAAGACAGATAAGAAGCATCCTGGAACTAAATGCAAGAAATGTACAGGTAGTACATGTTTTTCGTTAAGTTGAGGCGATAGAAACCAATTTTGACCAGGGAAAAATTAGGGTTTATTAGACATTTTCTTTGCAGATTAAATTAATCAAGTTCAGTTTAAATCATAATTATACATTCCCATAGTCATTGAAGATTGTGGATGGCGAGTGTTTACAGTTTGAACCTTTCAGCTATAATGAATTACGATGAACTGCTGTGTGCAAGCATGAACAGTCTGGGAAGTGTTGCCAGAGGAAGAAAATTTAAAAAAAAAAGATTATCGAAAGGTGAAAAAATAATAAAATATTTTGAAAAAATGTATCCCAAACTTTATTGGCCTACTGCTAAAAACTTCCATTTTTAAAGCACCAACATGCTCCAGTTTAAAAAAAAATGAAACCTTTTACTCAATTTTGTCCAAAATAATTTCAGGAGTTATTGGAGAAAAGCTTCCGCATCTCAAATCGACATGGTCCATTTTTTTTTCTTCCTTGGTTCAGGAGAGCTTCGTGATATTTTTTACCTCAATTTTGGGAACTTAAGGTCACTTTTGTCCTTTAATACGAGATCTTGTGGACAATAATATCGTGTCAAATTTGGACCATCGACTTTTTTTTAATCTTAAACAGTATGTTTTGGAAAAATTTAGTTATTTCTGCATTAATACAAAAGGATCTTTAACTGTAGTAGAGATTAGGTAGCAGAAAAAACAAATTAAACGGCCAATTTAGTTTTTAATTTCGTCAACATAACCGATTTTCATGAAGTACGGATTTAGTTGATGTTCCTGCTTTAACTAAAATCATTGCAGTGATGGCCTAGCAGATCAACTAGCAAATTGAACAGACAAAACTGTGCGCGATTTGAGATATTATTTCGATATCACGACTTCAGACGGCGAAAACTTAGCAGAAGGCAAGTTTTGTTTCATCGAGATTTTGTTGACCTTCTGCTTTACCTACGATGCTTTTTAAATCATGGCAGTGATGGGGTAGTGCAGCGATTACCTCCCCCCCCCCCTCCACCGATGTCTGGTGAGAAGTGACTTCCCGATACACCAAATACCTACTAATAATATCGCTACCAAATACAGGTTACGCTTTGGTAAATTAATATATCAGTACTTTTTCACCACCCCCTAAAATACGAGAAATTGCTTCTCCCTTCTGAGCATCACTGTGCAATAGGGGAAGATCTACTAGCATCTAAAATAGCCAACTAAAGTTTTAGTTTTGCCAACTGTGTACGATTTTCGCAAAGTTAATTGTTATCACGACTTCAAAAGGTGAAAACTCTGGCGATACTGTTCTGTGCATCTTTTGTTTGGTTTGCGTAGCCTATCTTTTAAATGAGGGTGTTGACGGATGGGCTAATGGAAGTACAGAATAGCAAACAAAAAAAAGCAAATCAATTTACAAATTTGCCAACTATGCAAATTTCAGTGAAGCTCGTCTTTTTTTTATGCTCAGTGCGGCTAGGCTCTGAGCACACACACTTTTAATTACCATTGGATCATTTGAGGAGAGCAGGGATGCTTCCAGAAGCGTGATGAGGAGCAGCGTTTCAGTTACTCGCATGCAACGTGGAAGTGATGCGAAAACTAATTTTAAAAAACCCATATCTTGTAACTTTACTTTCAAAGTGATCGAATGAATATAACAAATAAGTAGTTTTTATGGAAACGGTAATTTACAGTAAAAATGTAGCCGTGTTTACCAATTTGGCAACATGATTTTGCCAACTTTACCCTACATCTTGATGAGTGAATAAAAGCACTAAAAGTAGTCAATGTTTTAAAACGCCAGCAAGTGCACATTTATACAATAAAATGCGACGTTTCGGGATTTTTCATCCCGTTGTCAGGCAAAAAAATATTTTATAGCATCATCTACAAGTCACAAGACACATTTAAATGGTTTCCCATTTCCCCATTTCCCCAGCAGTAAGAATTAAAAAGTTAATTTTTAGATAAAAAGTGAAACCCAGTCAGTGCGAAAGCTGAGTCCGGGACGACCTCTCTGTCTAACGAATCAGGGAAGAAGTGAATCGTGGAGTGGAGGGGTTGGTTAATTATGTGGGATGTCCCTGGTGGGAAAAATTTGCGATTCCAAATTTGTGAAGGATTCCTCCACTCCACGAATCACTTCTTCCCTGATTCGTTAGGGAGTGGTCGTCCCAGTTTTTATCTTTTAACTCTTCAACTTTTACTGCTCTGGCTTGCTTTTCTTTAAAATGGGAAACCATTTAAGTGTATTTTGTGACTTGTAGCTTATGCGATTAAATATTTTTTTGCTTGACAACGGGATGAAAAATCCCGAAACATTGCATTTTAGTGTATAATTGAGCACTTACTGGATTTTTATAACGTTAACTATACATCTTCTCGGACGGTTGGGTGGACTCCTCCATCCCCAACCGTTACCTTGGTATTTTAAAACAAATGATGACTGGTGGGCAATCGTGTGTAACCCACCCAACCAGCTACAGGTTTTTGGGGTAACTGGGACAGAGCACTGAAAGCTTAACTGTTTTAAAACAATTTAATTTAGTTTGATTACTGGAGAGAATTTTTTTTTTTTAAATATTTGTAGGTCGTAATAGTTTTTTTTTATTAGTTGTCATCATCAATCTCAAATTTAATCTATCTGAATCCATCAATGGTTGCCCAAGTTTAAAGTGCCCGCTAGTTAGTGTGTTAAAAAAAGGCCCTAAAATCCAGTATTTCCTAGTTCATTGAGTAGATATTTTTTTTCAGGTTCGAGTATGCCATTAAACCTTTTGGGTATGGAATGCTGGTCAACGGAACGTGGACAGGCATTATGGGAACGGTGTACCGTGAGGTAAGAAAAATGAAAAAAGATTGAGGATTTACTCTTACAGATGTAACACCATTTTGGAAAGTTATCTTAATATTTGTGGCGTAGGAGTTCATTTAGAGTAAACAATCTGTCTTGCAAGAAATTACGTGATGGAGTGTTATGTGCGATGGAATGATTTACGACAGAGCCATATTAGGATCGTGAATGAGAATTGATTACACAGCCACAGTTAAATAGTCTAAACATTTATTGCAAGTCTAAACGTTTATTATTGCTACTATATTGCATATTATGGAACATTTGAGAAGGGAACATTTTCCAAACACTCAAACATTTTCCGAACACTCAAACGAAAGTATAGGAGGCATAAGTCAAAGCAACAATGTACCAATTTCAACTTCTTTTCAAGGCAACAATGTACCAGTTTCAACTTCTGGGCAAAGAATTGACGCGCTCGCCCGTTTCCATTGCAGAGGTTCTTCTTGTTGTCGTTTTTGCTATGAGACATTTCCTTACAATGTAAGACAAGGAAGAACATACGTCGCAGGACTCGCTGTACAAGTGCGTTAGACAACATTGTTCTGAAACAATGCCATAAGAAAAGCCTCTATTGATTCATTATCGCTCTGTTCCGAATTGCTCCTTCAGCGAACAAGGGAAATGAGAAATTGCCCTTTTACCCACAAAACAACACCACTGCTTGCACGAAGTACGGAAAAAGATGACTGGTGACTGGAACGTTGTTACGCGAAAATGGAAAGTACAAATAAAAAGGATTGTCTGTCTACTTTTCACACCGTTCACTCCAAACCGGTGTATTTGGAGTTGTTATTTTTATTTTTGTGACGTTATGTTTGTAATATTGTTGCTGTTCAGGGACGTCTTGCTGAAATAAATTGTCTTGTAAATTCAAAATTATACCCCGTTATTTTTTAACAGAAAATACAAAATATTTTTTGTTTTGCCAACCATTTGCCAACTGCCGAAATATTGGAGGGTACCGGTCTCTGCCCTTTTCCATACTTAATTATTCCATTCTTTGTACTCTGTAGCGGTGAGTGTGCCAAACTTATCCCACCCTGTGTGGTTCTGGAGCTCTGACAAATGTTTCTTGAGCCGTTGTATTCCAGACCCAACGACTGTGATACCAGCATAGGACAACCAACGGCGTCGAGTGAGTTCTGCCCACAATCAC
>JAHWFP010218720.1:99919-114658 GCA_023313725.1 Lithobius niger
ATCACGAGTGGCACATCCAGAGTTAATATTGCCAGAACTCCCGAGACTCCTACAAAACCTGACATTAACCCTAAGTGAGTGCTTCGCTGACCCAAGAGGAGGTGGGACTCCCTTCGCTGACCCAAGAGGAGGTGGGACTCGAAGATCACTGATTAGGTGAACAACACCGCGAGACAAAAGTGAACAACGGTGCTTAGCCCAAAGTGCGCAGGAGAAGAGAAAGTGCTGAACAGTTTCCTTCCTATTCCCACAGGCACACCACGGGGAACTGCTACACCCCATACGATACAGAATCTGATCGCCACGGAGCTGAACGTGCCCAGTCCTTAGCCTGAACACCAAACCCGAGCCTTACGCGAGAGGAGACCCAGGGCTGTGGGCGAGGAAATAGTAGGAAATAGTAATACCCACAGCAACCGAATGGCAATCAACTCTCCGAGAAACGTCATGGGTAGGCCAGCCAGAAAAGAGCTGTATTCTAGATAAAAACTCAGGATGCAAATTAACACCACCCTGGAACGAGGAAGAATGACGCATTGCAAACTATTCCGGCATAGCCAGAAGGAACCTGATAGTAGGAAGCAGATTCCTCGCTGTGAATGGCTGATAAGGCGGCTCCGCATCAGACCCATCGGCGAGGCGGATGCAAGAGGAGAGGGAGCAAAAATGCCGCTCAGGCTCTTCTGCACAATCAGGGTTGCCCCTAAGATCAACACACCAACACCTCACGATCTCCCTGTGGAAGCGTGGTGTACGTCATAATAACACTCACTAATGGATCAAAGGTACGCGTGGTCACCGCTCGCTAATAGACCTTGGTAAGTATTTCTACTGCCCGCACATCTAGTGAGCGTTCCCCCGTCTCAACATGGAGCGCCAAGACAGGGATCATCGGGAGACCACCTGACAAAGTTCGAAACAATCGTTTAACGAAACCTGAATGCCTTGCAAAGCATGCCCGGGACCACAAAAAGTGGAAGCTCTAACGTGCCTTCTGTAGAGAGCCAAAAAAGTGGAACGTTTTGTAGTGAGCTTGCTACAAACAAATGACCTCAAAATGCCCAACCTAGACGCAATGTTTTCTTCGAGTGCGAAGTCATGAGATGAACAGAAGCTTTCTTACAGCATTGTTGCCGAACAACGTTGTCTGCCACACTTGAACAACTAGTCCATTGTTGCGACATACGTTCTTCCTCATTAGTGTATAAATAACTATCAGTTCTGCCCGGTTTCGCTTGGAGTTTTGTTTCGCCCTAGGTTGTTTCCCAATTTTCGTTCTTGGTGACCTGAATGTTGACTGCGACAGACAATTTTTTTCCTATAATACTCCCATTTTCCTCCCAATGTCGTCCTCTCCTTTCCCCCTTTCCTCTCATCATCTCTCTGCCCTCTTCCTCAGCGTTTTCCTCCACCTTTTGGCAGATTTTGTAAAAACTGAATCGGCCTCCATCCCAAACAACCTCAAATAACGTATCTTTCAGATTCAGTTAATGGTAATAGACGCACTGCCACCCCATCGTAATCTGTTTAGTTATTTTATGATTAGGATGCTATAGCAGGGCCCAGTTTCTCGCTTTGGCTTCAGCAATCCCTACCATGTGAAAAATAAAAATCCTTCGTGATGACATCATTAACACTTGCCGCTGAGTAACTGTCCTTCGTACATGATATCAATTAACAGTTGCTGCTGAGATGACCGCCACGCAAAGGAAATTGTTAGTCGAAGCAACAATGTGCCAATTTCATCTTCTTTTCAAGGCAACAATGTACCAGTTTCAACTTCTGGGCAGAGCATTGACCCGCACGCCCGTTTCCATTGCAGATGTTCTTCTTTTTGTCGTTTTTGCTGTGAGACTTTCCCATACAATGTAAGATAAGGAAGAACATACGTCGCAACAAAGGACTCGTTATACAAGTGCGTTAGACAATATTGTTCTGCAACAATGCCATAAGAAAAACCTCTATTGATTCATTATCGCTCTGTTCCGAATTGCTCCTTCAGCGAACAAGGGAAATGAGAAATTGCCCTTTAACCAACAAAACAACACCACTGCTTGCACGAAGGACGAAAAAAGATGACTGGTGACTGGAACGTTGTTATGCGAAAATGGAAAGTACAAATAAAATGAATTGTCTGTCTGCTTTTCACATCGTTCACTGCAAACCTGTGTATTTGGAGTTTTTATTTTAATTTTTGTGACGTTATGTTTGTGATATTGTTGCTGTTCAGGGACGTCTTGCTGAAATAAATTATGTCTAGTAAATTCAAAATTATACCCCATTATGTTTTAACAGAAATACAAATTATTTTTTGTTTTGCCAACCATTTGCCAACTGCCGAAATATTAGAGGATACCGGTCTCTGCCCTTTTCCATGCTTTATTATTCCAGCCTTTGAACCCTGTAGCCATGAGTTTGCCAAACTTATCTCACCACTGTGTGGTTCTGGAGCTCTGAGAAATGTTTCTTGAGCTGTTGTATTCCAGACCCAACGACTGTGATATCAGCATAGGACAACCAACGGCGTCGAGTGAGTTCTGCCCACAATCACGAGTGGCACATCCAGAGTTAATATTGCCAGAACTCCCGAGACGCCGTTGGTTGTCCTACTTATACCAACCGCGTATATCGAATCGTGTCTGCAACAAAACACAAAATGTACTGACGTTCTTTAAATCTGAAGCTTAATAAGATGACTGTGTATGTAACCATCTGTACACAAAAACAGCATTGATATTGTTTGTGTGGTGAAGGGTTCTGTGCTTGGGTTTATTGATTGGTAAACATATCACAGTGTCCTATCGAAATGCCCTATCACCGTACGTACCGCGTACACTAAACGACGAATAGTCCCTTTAGACAACTTCTCTTAACAATTTTTGTACGAGAAGTTATTTTAAGGGGTTATTCGGCATTGAGTTTCCGTGGTATGAAACGTGATGGGGTACTTAGTAACAATCCAGAAATAACAATAGAGATCCTTTATTGGTTAACTGGGTTCTTCTTCGTTTTGTGATGACGGTTGCTTTCAGAATCTATAAGAGTGATGCGGTAAGACAATAAACATATAATTACAAGAGGTAGTCACAAATTAATGGGCTCCATCGGCAATAAATAAACATCACTTAACGGTTAACTACGCGTATGATATATAAACCTATATTTGAAAGCTAAATACTGAAAAATAAATTAAAAATAATCACAAATACGACAAACGGCTGTGTCAGCATGGCTAGCATTAGGCTTCTCTGGTAGTAGGCAATTTTCATCGGGTAGGATGAGAGCTATCCACCAAACAATTTGTTTTAGTTTTCAAGTAAATTTGGGTAATATTCACAAGTAGAATTGGTGTAGAAGGTACAAGTGGTGAAACCGTATTTTTTAAAATTTTGTTGTGTTATGTTATCGTATTTTAAATGCAAATAAATTAAAGTAAAAATGTGTACGAATAAATACAGAAACATCTCTCTTTAATTGGTTTGGTTGTATTAATCATAAGTAAAAATAAGAATGCATGTTGTTGGAACGTGTCGTGGCAACCTTCATCGGGTAGTAGGGTGAGAGCCATCCACCAACCAATTTGTTTTAGTTTTAGTATTTATAAGTAGAATTGGTGTAGAATTTACAAGTGCTGGATGGTTGTAGTTTTCTGTTCCGTTAGGTATTTTATGAAGTTTTGTGTTATGCTAACGTATTTCAAATACAAATAAATTAACGTAAAATGTGAAGGAATAACAAAGAAATATTACTCGTAAATTGGTTTGGTTATATGTAAATGTTGGTTTTATTATTCATAAGTATAAAGTATTAAAAACAAGCATTAATAAGCATAAAATTTGCGTGCCATTGCATTCTAGCTTGATTCCGAAATACCCATTCAGACAACAACATTCCTTCGACAAACTTTCTTTGCTGCTGTGTTTACAGTGGGATCTGCCGACAATGTCTTTGTAACAATGGTTCATTGTTCCGAATCCATGACGAGAACGATATGCGTGTGGCATAAAGTCAGTTATGATGCTGTTGGATTTTTAACAAAATTACAATGCGCTTATCCACTGTTGCGTCCTTGCCTAAAGGAATTCCGTAACGACGATGAACAAAGACATGGGGCGCGGCAACAACAGTACCTAAATGCTCGCATCAACTAGCTTTAGTATTCTAAGAATCAGTAAGCTCGTGGAGGGCGCGTTTAAGCAGTGACTCGCGTTTAAATTCTCGCAGCTCGAAACTAGAAATCAACTGATACACAACGGCGAATTCTGAACTCACATGTCGACTGTTTTCGTCACGTGAGTTTAGAAGCGACTGGGAAAACTGTTTCTTAAGGAGGAATTTTTTATCTTATCGTACTGGATTATAAGACTTCAAGAATTTACTCAAACGATGTCGGACTTAGCTAATCCAGGTAGCGTAAGGCAACGACACCTTTCCCATCGCGATTAAATTCTGGCTGTGAGAATGAAAGGCAAGTCGTTGCGTAAACGCGCCCTGAGATACGATGGTGGATAAATCGCATATCGCCTAAGTTTCGCGCTTTCTGTCAATATTGCACTCGTGGCTGTACCACTCGTGTTTTATTGCCAGAACACGATCGATATCATGCGATATTCACACACACAAAAAAAAAAACAATATTTGGTCGGACGAAAAGCACAAATAAGCCTTTTTCAGGTTAAAACCTTACTTCCGGTTCATGCCAAGGATTGAACGATTGGCGGCCATGTTGCGGGCCAAGCTGCGGGAACGAGAACTACAGAAGAGCACGTCTATAAAATGAGACTGATGGCTTATCGATCAACGGAAACTCATACAAAAAAATGATCTCGTTTATTATAGCTTGCTTTTTTTTACTGAAGTAAATGCTTTTTCTCGTCGTTTTTTATGAGTTTTATTTTTAGGGGTGACAACAGCGATTTTAAAAGAACTGTAAACATTGAACTTTTATTATTTAAAACTCCGTTGTGTGCAAATCTACTAGTCACGTCTTTCAGATAAAAGGAAACGGAAACTCCATGTTGTGGAAACAAAAACTCGATAAACGGAAATTCATTAAAAAATAATAATCTCAGTTTATTATAGTTTGCTTTTTTACTAAAAGTAAAAGTTTAGTAAAAAAGTAAATGCTTATGAGTTTATTAGATTTGTTTTAACAACAACGGCTAACAACTGTATTGCAGCACTCTGATTAGCTGTTCAGGCTACTCTGACGGAAATGGGTATTATGACGTCTCATCATGGTGCAAAGTGGTGCATTCTTTGAGAAACAAACCGTTCACAACTCACAATGGACCATCTTCTCAATCTTTGCTTTGTAGTGCGTACACCAAAATTATACGGCCAACGTGCAGTTATCAGAATTTAAATAATGTGTCATTGTTGCAGCCATTGGTTACGTAATAGTTATTTTTATTTTTTATTTTTATTTATCTTGGCAGAGTCTAAATGGCCACAAGCCATACACTATACTCTACAACTGAAATTAAACTTAAACTTAGTTATTTTTCTCTTATTTCAACAATGCACCTTGACAAGCAGTTTTAGAAACGTAGAGGAAGCAACAATACTACTGAGAACAGTATTGTGGTTATTGTTGATTCTGATTGTTTTAATTTGATTTGACTTTTAAGGAGCCACGAACAAAAACAGTATTTTGCCGGCCCCTCGAGGTGGGCCGGCCGAATTTTTTTTTTTTTTTTTTTGCATACGAAAACAGACATAACCTGCGAATTTTTGCATTCGTTCACATCAATGTTGCGTTTTCTCGGAGGTTGTACGGTTCCTTGTAGCCGCCAGCTACATAACCCATCTGCACATGCGTGGGCGTAGTCCTCTTCTATAAAAGCGCTTTCGCCCGAAACAGGTAATCTTTTTTTACTCGATTTCGTCAGGCGGTGGCTCAAGAAGGGAGTAGGGCGGGTTAGGTTATGTATGTTTTCCTAGGCAAAAGAAACAACGACAAAATAGTTTAATTTAGCCTAATTACGATAATTCACTAGAATATCGGTATCGTATGATATCAGGATCGGTACATTATCTGTACGACAAGCCATCCCTCATTTGTAATTAAGAGTTAACTGACTGCGTTATTTAATCATTTGACTGTTTTATTTAATTATTTGAATATGTTTTATTGGTCATTTACTCTTAAAATTAATCATTGACCTCATTAATGCAAACGTTAACATCCTCCTCTTATGTTATTAGTCTTCTATTTACAACACATCTGGTACTAGCTGGCGTCAAAAACAGCAGGGCAAGTCTAGTACACTCTTGGCCTCGTCTTAGCTTAGCTATCCAGATTTACTGTAACGATCAGTGGTCCACCTGGTCAAATAATGTTATTTGAGCCCCCAATTTATGTTGTAAAGTTCCTTGTCTCGAGCACCTCTTGAGTATAAAAGAAAACCCCGGGCTCAGATTCTCTCACTTGTTAATTTTCAAGCCAGCTCAAAATCCGCCTACGGCTATGCCCGTCTAACACCTGACGTCTCCGGCTTCAGTCAGTTAAAGTTAATTACATGAACTGGGACTTCGTCTTTAACTCCAAAGTGATCTCAGAAACTAAAGGAGGGAAAGAAGTAAATAATTTCATAATATGAAAAATTCCTTTCGACTTTAAACTAAAATCTACCCGGCCTTAAGTGAATTACTTGTGCATGCCTGATCTTGTGTTTTCAGCCTAGATTTCTAGCTGCTTTAGATATTTGCGATCATACGAGAAATTGTCTTGTAGAGGGAAACTTCCTCGTAAAGTTAAACGAACTCAACCTTTGGGGCTTTACGTTGAAGTTTACAGCTATTTCTTGTCGCTAAAGAAAAATGCATTTATAACCTGTGAATTTTTGTATTCACAGGTAGACCTCGTCAAAGTTAGGTGGCGGGCATCGTCTTAACGGGTGCCCTAGGGTTACCAGCCGGCTTCCCCCAAAAGTTGAACAAACTTCGTACTTTATTCAGAAAACATGAAAATAATCGAATTTCGATCCCTTTTGGCAAAATGTGGTGGCCCTGAAAAGGACCGTTTGTTTAAAGATGAGGGTCTAGCATCCATCTTGATGGTGGACTTGCTTCTGTTTTCTAGTGCTTAAGTGGGCTGGATGACACATCTGCTTCGTCATCTCCCTAAAGTAGTGTGAGGTGAAGATGGAGGTACTTCACTATGATGCTGTTGTCAGGATTTCCGGAACTGGAATGAAGTGTTAGAATGCCCATGATGTTGATATTGTCCTCAATTCGTTTCCTTTAATTGGTTTCGCTATCCGTTGTGCGATGGTGCCTGCTGAGGGTTGGCCGAAGCCTCTGTTGAAGGGTAGAAAGAGATGATTTCTGCCTGTGAAAAGTTCGTTGTTGTCTATCCTGGCCATGTCGTAACGCAGTGCTCGTACCGGGCAAAAGATTCGTTTACGTTCATCGCCCGTGATTTTTGATAGAGCTGGGAGGAAAATCGGTTTTGTTGGTTCACAGGGTTTCTGGATTTTTGGCCCGAAAATCCGTTGTAGGTGTTAGGGATCACACGAGTTATCTGGAGCAAAGAAGCAGAAGGCTGGATCTGCTGATAAGTCTGACTTTCTCTGCATTGAAGTCTTGCCGCAAGGGTGATTCGGAACACTGTATTTCGTGAAAGAATGTTCATGGGGCAGTTTTTCATGGGTTAATGAGGTGGCTTCATCAGTCATTGAAGGACGATCGATAGTCCCAGTCAGGGAATTTTGGGCGGGTTGCAGGTCGTTATATTTCAAATGATTTGATTAAGGAGGCGATTCAGTATTCGTTGAGGAGGCTGGTGTTGCTGCCAGCCTTGAAGACGGAGTTCAGTGCTGATTGGTAAATGAGAATTGTTGAACCCTTTAATCCTTCCTTGAAGAGGATGCTGAGGAATCTCAAAAGATCTGGTAGAGGGGGGTTGTTTGGATTGACTTTCCTTCTATCACACCAATGAAACCATTTTGACCAGTAGCTGTCGTAGATTCTGTTGGTTGAATCTATGATGGCTTTACTGTCAATGCGTGCTGCTTGTTCCTCATGAATTCCTTCCTTTTTGATGAGTTTAATGATAGTAGCCATCCGGGAAGGTTTAGTGCACTTGTGTTTGGGTGGAGTTTGGTTCCCTTCTTTTGGCATAGCAGATCCTGTGTGTGAGGAAGAATTCTTGGAGTGTCGACTACGAGACTTAAAAGTTGAGGCAACTACGCTGCTGATGACCAGTTTGGTGCGATTAGGGAATAGACCCTGGGACTGAGCTATCTTTTCTAGGACCGAAAGGAGCAGCTTGAATGGAGGGAATAGGAACTCCTGGGACTGGACTGATGAAGTGGCGAAGTCTGGAATTGTGCCTCGTGACGAATAGGTTGATCATCGGTGTGCCCCAAATGTTGAAGAGATATTCGCAGATGGGGGGGGGGGGGAATTGAGGCTTAATGGCGCGTCGACAACTTGGTCATTAGCGCCAACCTCAGTCACAGTGCAGTGGTCCGGGTTGCCACTGCACCACACATTACAGAGAAGTTATTCGCAGATGGCTTTCTAGAGTCTATTCTCCCATTGGATGCTTTCAGCGAGACAGAGAGTGTTTGCAATCACATTCCGCTTTCCTGGGATGTGAAGTGGTAGGATGATCGTGTTGAGCTTTATGCAAAGATGGAATATTAACGAGATTACTTACTGAAGTTTACGAGACCTCGTTTTTCCTTCTTTTAGGATGTAGGCAATTGCTGTTGTGTTGTCTGCTTGGACTTGGACGATTTTTCCTTTGACCAGGTGTTGGAAGTGGTGAAGGGCCTTGAGTACAGCTTTCAGTCCTAGAACGTTGATGTGGTCTTGATCCTGTTGTAACCAAAGTCTAGCTGTCTCGTGATGGGCTATATGTGTGTGCTCCCCAGCCCTCGTGAGAAGCATCGGTCAGTAATAGGAGGTTTAGTATGGGCTCGTGGAGTGGAACAGACTGTGACAGTGTTTGAACGTTTGACCACCATAGAACAGTTTCTATTAAAAAATCAGGGTTTTTGTTGGAACATTATATCCGGCTGGATTCCCCACGAGTCGTTGCGGAAGTGGTGGAATGGTTTGGTCATACATCTCCTGTAGGGAAATACATTTGCCATGGAGCACCTTGTCGATTAGGGAGTTTAGCTCCTTGAGAGAATGATGGGACTGTTGACAGAAGTGGTGTGCATGACGTATGAAGTCTTCCATCCTGTCTGGTGATGGCATCACTGTTGCAGATTTCGGTTGACGGAGACTCCTAAGAACATGAAATCTTGGGCTGGGTCGAGTCTTGATTTCTTTGAGTTCACACCAAATCCGAGCTGTTGAGGAAAACAATTTTTACGTCCAGATTGGAGGCTAACTTTGCTGGATCTTGATTGTTTAGTAACGAGTCGTCCAGGTAGGCACTTGCTTCTGTCTGATTCGCGTGCAGCTTTGCCATAATTGGCTTCAATATGAGGGTGAGTATTCTGGGTGCTGCATTCAGGCAGAATGGCAGAGTCTGGAATTCGTAAACTTTGTTGTCGTACATAAAGCGAAAGAGGTGTTGTACTGATGCGTGAAGTGGTATGTGAAGGTAAGCAACCTCCATATCTATAGAGATTGTCCAGTCGTCCTCTTTTATGAAAAAAGGCAAATCAATTCTAGTGTTTCCATCTTGAAATGGTGGTTGTAAAGGAATTGATTGAGAGGTTTGAAATTAAAGATTAATCTTTCTCCTCTGGAATTTTTTCGGGCGTAAGAAGATGGAGCTGTAGAATCCTAGTCCCCTTGGTGAGTGACGTTCCTTTATTGTGCGTTTTGCCAGAAGGTCCTGAATTTCAGTATATAATTTCGGGATGCTGCGTAGGACAGGCTGCCAAGGGAGGGTTGAGCAAGTGGCGGCTAGGGATGAACGTTAGACAGAAGCCGTCTTTAACGAGTAAGAGAATTTGAAGATTGGATGTCAGATTTTTCCAGGCGGGGAGAAAATGACGAAGGTGTGATCCCGCTAGAAAACTGGATGACCTGATGGCGTCATTGATCTTTGTGGGATGTGTTTTTCCCTCCAAGGAAGGAATAGCAGCTCCGTCTGTCATTGGTAGTTCCTCTGATGTTTCACCCTTTCGTCTTGTTAAATGGCTTGGAACGAAAGGACTGATTATTCCCAGGGTGAAGGCGTTGATTGTCATTGGAATTCGACTGAGGCTTTGTCTTTGGCCAGTTGTCCCTATTGTTTTGGAGTGGGAAAGACACTGAGCTTATTGTAAGGTTTCTGTTGCGGCTTGGGCTTGTTCTCCTTAGACATTCTGGATATATCGAGATGTGGAGTGAAAGTTGGGATCGGTCCACGAAAGAGGGTGTCAGTCTCGTGGATGAGCTGGTTCTGCAAATGAATTTCGTAGAATTGCTAAGATTTGGTGCTGTCTGAAGGGCGTTGTCTCGCATCAGGAGATTGGTGTTAAACAAAGCCTTGGTGAACCAGTTCATGAAGTGTTGGGTCACAAAAAAAGCTTTTTGGTAGAGCTGAGAGATAAGAGTCGACAGCTGCTTGACTTCGGTGGGATTTGGTCTGGTAGAGAGTGTTTCACATAGGGCGTTAACATCCGTGTTGAGAACATCAACCTGAGAAGTGGTGTTTGTCATTTGTAGGCATTTGTCATTGTCAAACAATACATGGGTCGGAATTTGAGCTTCCATCAGTAGAAAAACAGCGGTGCCGAAAATCCATTTTTACTTCAGCGGTCAAGAATTCCGATTGGAGATAGGTGTAGAAATTTCTTGCATTTGTTGCACTGCAACCAAAAGGCTTGAAGTACGTTGATTCATGGCCTGGACGAGGCGGCGGTGGATCTTTGTCCAGTTCTAGTGGGGCTCTCCTTTCCCCAAGATGGTGTCACTGGTACGAAATAGAATGGTGAGGAGCGTTGTGGATCTTTGTCTAGTTCTAGTGGCTCGTCCTTCCTTAAGATGGTGCCACTGTTACGAAGTAGACTGGTGAGAAGCATTGTGGATTGGCCGAGTTCATACTAAGGCTAAGAAATGAGGTCACAAGCACCAAAACCATACCCAGTTGATACTCCATGATTGATGACTGGGGTGTCGGATTGTTGGGATGGATTGTATAGGAAACAATCAAGTACTGTGTTCTCAACCGTTTTGAGGAGATGCAAAAGTGGAATACTGAATGGGCTGTCGGCGCCGAGATCGTCTGAGAAGTGAATGTGGCGATCGAGTGTTCTTTCGTTCTGGTTAACGAAAGCGAGATCCGGGTTCAGTTGCTGCTGTAGAACTGAAGCATAGTCAAGAATGCTTTCGTTGTCATGTTGATGAGACGAAAGACGAACAGGCAGGATGGCAGGGCAAAGCAAAGAAGATCGGCAGTTTATCGGTTGGAGTTTGAGAGGACCGGGGTTTCTTTGCCGATTGTTGTGGTAATGAAAGAGAGCCTTTGTGGCTGGTACCACTAGAGGTTACTAGAGATGCAACCCAGTGTTTCGTGTAGCTATCTTTCATGGAAGCTGAGGCCGACGGCGTGGGATCAGCTTGAGGCTGGTGATGGCCGAAGTCTTGGATGGCTCGTTCGATCACGTGGTTTACTTCGCTCCGCGAAAGTGTGCGCCTGGGACGATGGGACGAAAGAGATAAATGATTAATCGGAGATTAAGGCTAGCGTCCTTCGTGATTGAGATACAGACGTCGAAGCGCACTTGAAGTTACGCTTGAGTTGGGAGTAAACATCTTTTGCTGCACGGAGGTCTTCCTCAAGAGCCGGAAAATCCAATGGAGGATTTCCTCAAGGTCTTCCTCAAGTGCCGACAAATCCAATGGTGAGGACGCCGTGTGTTGACCACCTTGGAGCAGCGAAGTTACAGCAGTGTTGATGTAGTCATCAGCTGCAGACTAAAGCGAGTGGCGGACAAGAAAGGCGGTAGATCCCGCTGTTCGTCCAGCAGGTCATTCAGTAAGGCATGAGTCGAAGCTGGCGGGTCTTTGATTGGGGGTACATCGGCGGCAACAGAGTGAGAGGCAGACTCATTGAAGGGCAGAGGAGGTGTCTTCCGGACGGAAAAGTCCTTCTGGGCTTTTTTCGTGATATTGGGTATGGCAGCTGGACTCTTTCGTTGTGGCTGGAAGCCAGTTGCAGTTGGACGAAAGGGGCCTGACAAAAACGAGAAGATCTTCAAGAGGACGAACAGGAAACGATTTGACGCATGCCTCGCTGGAGGAAAAATGATAACCTGCCTTTCGTGCAAAAGCGCTTTTATAGAGGACGTCTCTGCCCACGCATGTACAGACAGGGTATGCAGCTGGCAGCTACAAGGAACAGAAAACCTCCAGGAAAACGCAGCATTGCGAGGAACGAATGCAAAAATTCACAGGTTATGTATATATTTCTAACGGCAACAAGAAACTGGTTATCTGCTTCATGACCAGTTGAGACAATTGACATAAGCACGAGAAACCACAGGGCCCTTCTGATTTATTTTTGATTCCGAGATTGCTTCTAAAACAGCAAATCAAGATATTTCAAATTTGAAAGTGGTAAAGAGGTTAAAATCATACACGTTCCGCTCCTGACAGCAAGAGTTCATTACACGGTCATAAAAAATCCACAAAGCATTTAATTTTCAGGGGATAAATTTCCCCCTTGGTCACAATAAAACATCAGATGAGCAACACACTTTAGCTTAATGTTTCAATGCCACCCTCCATCTTAGGTCTAGTGCGTTTTTTTCAAGATGGAGGGTGGCATTGAGACATTAAGCTAAAGTGTGTTGTTCATCTGATGTTTTTTTTGTGACCAAGGTGAAATGTATCCCCTGAAAATTAAATACTTTGTGGATTTTTTATGGACCGTGTGGCGAACTCTTGCTGTCAAGAGCGGAACGTGTATGATTTTAGCGAATCAAGATTCACTGTTTCAATAACAATAACTGGCTTGTACCCCTACATTGTTTCAAGCATGTGACTTTCTAAACCTCCAGCTGTTATGTCATAAAGTCTAGCGTATGTTGAAAGGAACGGTACCTAGTTTGTGTTTCATTTTATTTCGTTCCATCGTGTTTAAATTACGGAACGTTCTTGACACACGTGTGTTCCATGGTGCAGAAACATGTTCGTTCAATGGAACATGTTTGGTTGATCTTACGTGTGGCGGACCTGCTCTTGAAGAAAATGGCGTTCTTGTTGTTTATGAATTACGGACCCGCGTCAACTAAAGCCTTCCCTGAAGAATCTGACGTAAACAGTTTTTTTTTATTAAGCACGATGTGAAGCATTTTTGGATGCGGCATGTCTGTCTGTACCAATGATAACTTTTGAACGCAGCTTCCGATTTGCATTTCAAATTTTCTACATACTTTGTGTCCCGTATTTTTTTAATTAAGTTCGTAAATCAATAAAACTTGGCAAGGAGTTATTGAGATTTTTACTAAAAATCAAATTAATTAGCAAAATCAAAAATCGAAAATCAAAAATACAACACGAACACAACCATACTTACAATCATTATTCAATAAAATTAAGCAGAAATTAATATAAACGGAGAAGGTTACGTAAAAGCACCATACAACGTCTTTTAATAAAGTTTAAGACGATTGATCTAAAAATTCCAATACACTCCTTTTTTTGTGACGATTTAATTTTTAGAGCTGTCTTGAATTTTTAATTTTTTCTCATTGCAGGAAGTTGATGTTGCAATTGTTGGTTTAACCCTAACACCCGAACGAGCCGAGGCTGTGAAATTTTCTGTCCCCATTAGTAATGCAAAACTGTCCTTTGTAATAAAAAGACCGGACTTGACAGATCATGATTTCAGTTTCTTGCTTTTCCTCCAACCATTTTCCTGGATGGTTTGGCTGTCATGTGTGGCCATGTGTCTCTTGGTATTAGCAAGCATCATGACGTTCGTGTGGAAATCTTCGCGATTTAGCAATGATCGTCAGTTTGATTCCGATTCTGATATCTCTGTCATTCTGTGGAATTTGTTATCTGTTCTTCTTCTAACAGGTATTATGACCATACTTTTGATGATTCGTATTTCATATACTATCACTTTTAAAATGGTTCAGTTACGTTGATTCTGTATGACTTTTAAGGAAAAGTCAGGCTGATAACCTGATTTTGAATTAAATTTAAACAATGGTCCAGCTGCTAAGTTGATTTCCTACTGTTTTATTTAACTTGTAGCACTACTGTTTCATGGCATAAACGAAACAATTAATGAAAAAAACTGCGTAACTAAAACTTAGCTTTCACACCAATCAAATACCTAGTCACAAATTAAGGTCTTTTCACGCTTGCAAAATGGTTGGGATTGCTTTTTTTTACATTTCATACAGAAACTGTCAAGAATTTAATTTTTTCTACAATAGTACTCCGAAAGAACTATTGTACTACTAAGACTCTGGGCTTTTGAAGTTGTAATAATTCACCAGCACTGATCTTTCCAAAACGGTTGACTTGTTCTTGTTTCACGTTCTAACATGTACAGGGTTCTAGCTAAGCCAAGTCATTTATCGTCGGAATCATTGCACAAAATCAAGACACCAAAATCCGGCTGCATCTATACTACATGTTATGCAGCTAAACATGTAACAATAACAAATCACCCAACATTAATGATGGTGCCTTAACTGAACACGTAATGATAAAGAAGCAACAAAAACTTGATGCACCCCATACCGATGCAAGAATGAACACCACCATCGAAAGAAGGACAGACAACGGACTAGGTGAAAAATAAACTATGGTCATAATAACTTACAG
>JAHWFP010218720.1:114668-149137 GCA_023313725.1 Lithobius niger
CTGTAACTTGCACTTATTATCATACTTATTGTTAGTTTCATTGTTGAAAAGTCTCCGCGTAATCCCGTAACTGGAGAGTTGCGAACAGTGTCCCGAATAGGTAAACGTTGGACACTGACAGTGTGCATTCTTTTGCTACTTGTTCATATCCATTACACCAAAACCATCCACTTTTAACTTATCGGGATTTGACTGTTGTAATAACGTTAAATAAGATGGTAGGCCACCGATCATGATTTTTGTAATTTCTAATAAAAAATGCCATTAAATCGTTAAAAAAAATTATGTCAGAGGGGGGGGGGATTGAGGCTTAATGGCGCGTCGACAACTTGGTCATTAGCGCCAACCTCAGTCTCAGTGCAGTGGTCCGGGTTGCCACTGCACCACACATTACAGAGATGTTATTCAAACCCCTAATCTAAATCTTGTCATACATCTGTACCTTCCGCAAAAATTGAAAAACACCGGACAGGAGGACAGACTTATGTCAGAACCTATTTTAGTATGGTAATATATAAGTCATTACGACACTTTACAAAAATGGACCGTCTAAGGGATTTAGAGAACAATGTTTATCAAATGCATTCCTCACAGTTGGAAAACATCTTCGGTAGCAAGAGTAGTGGTAAAATACGATATGAGGACAGATATACCCCCGGAAGTGACGTCATACCGGAAATGAAGTCATCCAAGATGGCGGCACCCATGTAAACTGGAAGTGTCACACTGGGTCAAGGTCAAACTGGGTCAGAGTCATCGATGGGGAGGGCTTTTGCTACCTAAATGTGTCCTTTTGCTACCTCAGTGTCCTTATGCTACCTGTGACCTTTTGCTACCTGAATGTGCTCTACTGCTACCTCCAAGTGCACATTCACGATATGGAAGAGACGAACAAAACGTGCAAACACCCCCTGCTACTGACGAATTAGCTACTGCAAGGTCGCATCAGGCTCGGGTAGTCTTCCAAATGCTTTATGAGCTTCTACATTTTAAAAATTACGAGTTGTAACATTAAATTGGTCTCAGGAGTGCAAATTCTATATGAGGTTTCATGTTATGAAACTGACGAATTGGCAGCACTAAAACGGTTTTCAGGAGTGTAAATGCTATATGGGCTTTCACATTTTGAAAATGACGAAATATCAATATTAGAGGAATCTCAGGAGGACATATGCTATATGAGGTTTCCCGTTATGAAACTGACGAAATGTCATCACTAAAAGGGTTTCAAGAGTGCAAATGATATACAGGGCGAGTCAAAAGAATCGACCCAGTATAGTTTACAGCCGCATGATTAGGTTTATCCACCAAACAACCATCGATCGTTGGTCACCACGGAGGGGGCCACATATTAAGATCATTACGGGGTGCCCCCGACCCTGCCCCCTAAATAAATTTTCTACTTCCGGTTCCTTTAGGAATAGGTCGAAGGTCCCAATTTGAGAAGTGTGCGGGCTGTTAATTCTGGCGTTCAGTATCAGAAGGGGGTAAGTGCTACAGCTGATGATTTTTTATTTTTCCTTGAGCTACAGCGTTTTTGCGATGGTTGACACTAGATGGCGTTATCAACAACAAGCCATCTCAATGCAAGAGCTACTGCACATTCAGTGACAAAAGGAGGTAAGTGCTGCTGAACGATGTTTGCAACACTGGCGCATACCCCCTTCTGGCACTAATTTTTTTTTTAAACCTAAAATTGTAAACTATAAACTAAATTACGTGTACTAAGTGCTATTCGCACACCTCTTTAACATGCTAACAGACATCTCTGGTGAGGTAGATGAAGTTTTCCATGTGTATTAGAGTCACACAACGTTTTTTACCTCTCCTGAAAAATTAAGTTTTCGGCACATACCTCATTCTGAAACTGAACGCCAGAATTCATGGTGAATGCAGAAAACAGCATGTAAATCGGTCAACAATAGCATGAGCTATGACCAAAACACGTTAGTACATATGTTGGCTTCAGTGCATAAAATAATACAATGAGTATTTTTGTGAAATGGTTGATTGCACGTAATAAAGTGCAGTAGGGAATAGCAAACGTAACGAAATTGATAAGGGTTGGGTTAGCACATGTTTGTGCAGATGTGTGTAGCACATGTAACAAACTGGTGTTCGACCTTGAAGCGCCTGTCGAGGTTCGAACAAATATTTCTACAAATGTGATGTCTGCATAAAAACGTACTGACTACGTCAACTAATGTCTGGTGTCGCCCTTCCACAATTCAGTGAGCAAGAAAGACGTCCTTTCTTGGACACTCAGTGGAATAGGTATTGAGATCAAGCACGGTTGCTTTTCCACCCTGCCACCCTTAAATAAAATAAATATTCCCTCCTTGGTGACTAATGATCGATGGTTGTTTGGAGGATAACCCAAATCACGCGGCTGTAAACTCTACTGGGTCGATACTTTTGACTCACCCAGTATGAGCTTTATCATTATGAACATAACGAATTAGCAACATTAAAGGGGTTTCAGGAGTGGAAATGCTATGAGCTTTCACATTATAAAAATGTTGGTTTCTTTAGTTCGGATGCTAGGGGCTACATGTACAACAAACAGGTGCACAAACATGTCCTAGCCACACACTTCATCAACATCGTTAGGTTTGTGATTGCTTACTATAATTATTAAACGCAATCAACCAATTCACACATCGGCACAGGGTATTTTTATGCACTGCAGCCAACATTTGCACTAACGTGTTTGGGTCATAGCTCATGCTATTATTGACCGATTTACATGCTGTTTTCTGCATTCACCATGAATTCACTGACCGCACACATCTCAAATTGGGACCAATGCCCTATTCCTAAAAGAACCGGATGTAGAAAATTTATTTCAGGGGTCAGGGTCGGGGGTACCCCTTAATGGTCTTAATATGTGGCCCCCTCCTTGGTGACTAATGATCGATGGTTGTTTGGAGGATAACCTAAATCACGCGGCTGTAAACTCTACTGGGTCGATACTTTTGACTCACCCTGTATAAGCTTTAACATTATGAAAATAACGAATTAGCAACATTAAAGGGGTTTCAGGAGTGGAAATGCTATGAGCTTTCACATTATAAAAATGTTGGTTTCTTAATATTAAGGGGGTCTGAGGAGTACAAATGCTGTAGAGTTTTCACATTTTGAAAATGACGAATTGTAAACATTAAAGGGGTCCCAGAAGAGCAAATGCTATACGAGCCTTCACATTATGAAATGATAAATTGTCAGCAATAAAAGGGTCTCAAGAGTGTAAATCCTAAATGAGCTGTCGCATTATGAAAATGACGGATAGTCAATATTAAAGGCGTCTCAGGAGTGCAAATGCTATATGAGCTTTCATAATTTGAGAATGACGTGTTGTCAACATTAAAGTGGTCTCAGAAGTGTAAACGCTTTATGAGCTTTCATATTGTGAAAATAGTGAAAAGGCCTTTTTATGGCCACCCAGCTTTAGGAGGTTTCACATCATAGGCATGTAAATAGGCCAGGGGAATTGCTCGGCCATCTCAGATTACACATTTTTTTTTCTTTGAAAGTATATTACTTTAAAAAAAGACATCATCATGGATTCCTATTCAATTATTCTCACTGGTAAAGACTCTAACTTAGTAATTAATCTAAAAATTGCCATTCATTTGAACTTCGAAAAAAGTTACGAACTGGCTCTGCTTAAGTGTCAATTCGTAACAGCATACACAACATACAACAACATATAACAGCATACACAACATATAACAACATATAACAGCATACACAACATTACCTAAAAAAAACGAAATTAAGTACACAACCAATGCTGGTGCCTCCTGGCAGTAAGTGTTAGTAACTTCCGGTTCTTACGATATCGATGATTTGAATAATTTGTTCAAACAGCTGATGCAAATGGCCACAGCTAGGAAGCCATTACACTTAGTCCGAAACGAAACACTTTAAAAACCAACTTGGTAATTACCGATTTTAATTACGGCATATCGTTTAAGGGTGACAAGTGTTTGGCTCGAGTCTTGAGATTTTACTTGGGCAACTACGTGGGAAGTCGAGAAAGTCAAAACACTGTCGACATTATGAGCTTCAATACAAATTTCGAACCTGTAGATATCGTAGGCAATTCTTACCTAAGCAGCGACAATCAGTCCACTTTTATTCCTTTTATCCAAATTCCTCGCCTGGTTTCAAATTCGTAGAGTCCTCTAATAATTTAATTTCCCTCCCAGTTACTAGTGACTTACTCAGAAATATAAGAATTTGGCCCAGACCAGTGAGCCGTTGGATTTAAATGGATAAACTCTCTCAGTGCAACTTCATTTGAGATCTAAAATGAAAAAAAAAATCTAAAATGCTCATGTCTGGAAAAAAAAGAAGAGAAATCGTTCTTAATTTTGACTCTAATAATAAAAACACAAATGGTTTCATGCCTAAAAACAAAGCTTTTTCATCAAACTTATAACAATACCCAGAATGAGCATAGTAGTAGATTACTTAAAAATTAACGAACCTTTGGTATACGATTCCTCCATTGAGTCGTACACATACGACGAATACCATCCTATTGTAGGCACTAATCTCAACAATGTTATATGCAAAATCCGAATACATGCCAGAAACCAAGATTTATTTCTACACGTTGCCAACAGTTACCTCCTGAATAAAGGGAAGTTGCTAAAGGACAATGACTCGGCTTACACAGATGCTGACATAGCTAGTCGCATTAATAATGCTACCGTGTTCCTGTTTTCTAATAACAAATACCATCTAGATGATATACAAGTCGAATGGTTAAATTATCCGGGCTTCGGAACTCTAATGAAGGGACTACTCACGTATGGCTCTGCGGAGAACTGGCATTGTTCGGCATGGGTTGGGCGTTAGATATTACTCTTTTGTCACTGCTGAACTAACCAAAAAACACGGGATTCAAACAGCAGCATGCATCCCTCATCGATGAAACAACTGCCAAGAGAAACTTTACCTTCGCCATCCCATTGAAACACCTCATGAGATTTTTCGAAAATTACGATAATCCATAGAACTATACACATGCTATCCTGCACGAGAGCTAACGTTACGAATGCCATCTTCAATGCAGCAGCCACAGCCAATGCAAAATCGTTCTGAATTGCTTTTCGTAGCACATTTCATACGTCTCAGCATCAGACGAGCAAAAACTTAGACGGTACACTCTCATTGACCGTGGAGTGATGGTGGAGGGGTTAACGCATCGGCATTACGGTAGCTGCACGCTCCCTTAAAATACCAGCTGTACCTGGTGTGTGATGATTACTTCCGTAGTTGGAAAACTTAGGTAGATAGTCACAACTTTTCAAACTAACAGAGCAGAATCTTTAGTTAAAAAACCGGCAGTGTTCAATCACTACAGTCTGCAAAATGGTCACTTAACTATATATTCCAAGCAATATCCATTTCTAGATTTGAATTCTAATTTTTCCACTGGAGAGTATGTCAGCCTATAAGAAAGTCTATCCTCTCCTGTTGTTGGATTGCTCCAAACAGTCCTAGAGACTTTGATCGGAAATATTGTGAACACACAAGTCAAACTAAAGTTCAGCTCAGCCATGCCAGCTAACACTACCTGTCACGCCTCTGCTCATTGGGGACAGGAAAACGAATCTAAAGTTGGATAGCGCCAAAGTCGACGTTGTTTATTAAATAATTGTAATAAAAACGATATAGCACTAAAAAGAATATCATGAAAAAAGAAAGGACGTTTTTTCCATTGGCATTGTTAGGACCGATTTTAGGCAGAATTGGAAACTTGGAGGGACGGGCTGCAGGTTTGGTATCTGCCATAAGAAAAAGCACAAAACAATGTAAAAACTTTAGCTGACCTCGTGTGACATAATGTGCAAGTGGAAGGTTTCTACTCGAAGAAAAAAAATAAACAAAAAACGAAGCCCAAAAAGTTGTCCCGTGGCAGAGGTCTGCACTTAAGGCCTCCCAGGGTTTAATTGACTTCAATAACCCTTCAACGATTTTTGATTTAAATGAGTTGGCGAGTGTATTGAAATTCTGAAATTTAGAGAAACTTTTAGTGAAGAAACACACTGCCCTTAAAACTTAAGCCCATAGGTAAAAACAGAATCACAAAATTTGGAAGATTTTTATGGTGGAGACTGAAATCACTGGGTCACCTATTTCACCATTTTGGAAGAACACTGTTATTTCGATAGTTTTGGCAACGTGGGCCTTCCCCGGTCTGTGGTTAACTACTTGGGACCGGGAATTAAATACAATTAAAAACGCTTACAAAACTTTGACCAGATTTGGAGCTGTCACTTTTGTCTATTTTTCCTAAGCACCTTCTCTAAGCTCGTAATTACAAAGCAGTGTTGGATAGGATGAGGTGAGTCATCTATTGAAAAGTTACGTGAAAATCTAACCAAAATAAACGTTTTCTGCATGAAAATCTTAAATTGCATTTACCGCAATGGGCAAATTATTTTTATTTCACAAGGAATTTCAAAATTTGTTGTTTTTGAATGCTAGTCCTTTACTTTAGTAATGCAGCAGGTGTTTGTTCCTGCTTTACATCTAACAATGATTGCTACGCTTGGATCGCTGTAGTGTAAAATTGCTTTACGATTTAAACCAGAACTTGTAAATATGAAGCTTGAAGGAGGACTGGAGTTAATGAACTAATCGCCTGCTTTTTCCAAAGGACTTTTCATGCTGAAACTGATTAGCATGCAACAGTTTTCATGCACAAATTTCTTCATAGCAGTGTAACTCAGTAAATTACGTTCGCTCAGATTTCTAATCAATTTGTTCGCGATATTGAAGTATTTTTTATGGTCGTCTTGTAATAAACAATTTCGGTCAACGTACACTTTTGTTGCTGCATCAGCAGCGTGCTAGGGGAAAGCTATGTCTTTAATTGGCTTCTTCTTTGCATAAAAATTCCCGTCAGCCTCATCTACATACAATGTATTTTTTTCAATGCTACAAATGGCAGAAGCCAAGACAAGAAGAGTAATGGCAGGAGGCAATTCGATTTTAAGTTTCTGAACGTCCATTGCCAGAGTACCAATCTGAGAATAATTTGCGTCTTCAATCTGCATTTTCAGGTTCAGTTGCAGCTCCTACCTTAGTACATGCTTGCTTTTCATATTATAGTTGTTATTTTTTTGAGGGGGTGGGGGGCCGGCGGCAAAATGCGTCCTAGTCCATGGCTGTGATCTCGGACCTACTCCCATAACTTCACCCCTCCCTTACTCGTTCATTTCAATGCTTGTCAAAAGTTATTGACGGACTTATTTTTTTTTTAAAACACAAGAGATGTCATAATGTGCCAAGCCGTTGTTGAGGTGTCTCTTTAAATATGTATATAATAAAAGGAAGAACCTCAAAATGTCTGAACCATCCTGGCCAACGCATTTTTCGAATGGCTTGCAAAAAAAACTTGCTGAAAGTTGAGAACAAGAAAGGTAAAAAGATTAACAATAGAGGTCGGATGAATATTCGAATATTCGTTCGTTAAGCGCATATTCAAATAGGATATATTCCATTCCAATATTCGCAAAAAAGTTCTGTGTAAATTTACGTTTTTTTTTCAATTCTGAATTGGTTTCCTTTGGGTTTCTCGAGTCCCAGCCAGTCCGCACTATGTTTTCCTCCCTTTCCCCTTTCCCCCCAAACGATTTGTAGTTGTGTAGTAGTACATGCCTTTTTGATTGTTTACTTTGGAGGTTAGGGAGTTGAGGGGATAGAGATTATGGATGGGTGGAGCAGTTCTCCCTAAAACATTGAGGAACTAAAAGAAGAACTCAACCAGGACCATGGTAGCCAGTTGATGTATGACATCAGCTTCAATATCATACGTGAAAGGGGAAGATACCTTGGTGAACTGCAGTCATTCCGTACTGCAGTTGGCAATTCATCATTTTTGGAGGGTTGTGATGTGTATGCCTTCCAAGTTGCCTTGCCAATATATTAAATTGAATTTTTGGTTATAATACGTATACCTTACATTATCAATAGACTAAATAAAACTGAAGTATTTAATAAAAAAGGAATTTGTTTTGGGGGGGGGGGTCGGGCATAAATATAGAAAAAGATATTTTGAACGATTATTCGAATATTTTTTGTGTGAATATTCTGAAGGTTTTTTCCCTATTCATCCTACCCCTAATTAACAATGGTGTAAAGTTTCACTTGTCTCCTTCCGTAAAGTTTCAAGTTTACAGTGTTCGTGGACTCCCATTTCGGACGTAAAATAAAAATATAAAGCTTGGATTTCACTCAGGAACCCGGAAACTCAAAAACTGTTGAAAAATCTTAAATGGTATTTCTTTAAAAACAACTAGAGGAAGAGTTTGACGAGCAGAAACGTGTGTCTCTGACTGCATTCGATTATTCCAATTCTATGCATACGGCTTCCCCCTGTTACCCCTCTTGCAAAACGGTGGATGAAGGTAACAGACAAACAGCATTGTCTTAGAACTTCGGTGTACGAGAATATTTACAAAACTAAAATTGGAAACTTAACAAAATGTTATTAATAAACCATGGTTTAACTTGCTATCCTACAATGATTTAAACTTGACAAAGGTAATGGGGAAAATAACTGCGGTGTACATATGAAACTCCCAGCAACGTGAATTTATGGTGCAATGCAGACTTTGGAGTTGCTCATTTCGATATATTCAACAACAAATTTTTCCGATGAATACTGTATGGGTTTGGTATAACTTCAAACGTTAAAAAAATGTGTAAATAAAAAATCTAATAAAGAAAATTACAAAATTACAACTCTTTTGTGCCTAAGAAAGAACGTCAAAATCATCCTAAAAAATAAAATAGCTTTGATTTTGCCCGAATAAATGAACCCTACATTTCGAAACCAGATTCTATTTGACGATAATTGCCTCTTGGACGTTCAAAAAACGATTGAACTTTCTTTGCTCAAGGACGTCTTTCAAATACCATTGTATTCTATTGTAGTCAGTCCTACACAAGAATTCCAAAAATAGTAGTCAGAGATAAAACAAATTTATTAATACTTTTTTCCGTGAATAAGTTAAATTTGAAACACGTTTACTAAAGCCACGTTGGCCCTGACATGGAATTTTCAGGCGTTAAAACGTTGGGAGAACATGTTAGAAACAAATCTTATGAGTTTTTATTAATTAACATAACGTTTTTACCTATTAAAAAAATAATGGGTACAAAACGAGAAATAGCAAAAGGTTTTTAAATCAACGTTTGGGTGAGAGAGAGCAAGAAACAGCGCTACAATAATTTTTTAAACCATTAGTAATCACTCTGAAACCGGCAGTTGGCGCTCTAAAACCAATATCAGTCAGTGGTGAAAAAAAACTCTAGCGGAGCACAGGCGAACTAAACCAATGAAAGCTTACAAAGCCAAAGATGTTGACGAAGGTGATTACAAAGCAGGGGGGTTTATCCTGGGCTCCTTCCGAAACCGTCACACCTATTGAGAACATTCGTAACCCATCTCAATTTCAGTCTCGTATACTATTCAACTCCAGCTCTGGCCTCAATAATGCGAATTCCTTCTATAACTGAATACGCAACTTCGAGCACAGGTTCTAACCAAACCCCTACATATTCCACGGTGCAAGCTAAAGCTATTTCTCCGCCACTTGAACTTCCTAACATTGCCACACTCCAGTACCTCGATAGTTTGTTACCTATGGTTATAATATTAGACAAACAACTAAATATTCTTGGTAATTTTTTTTAAAAATCTCAAGGTGACTGACCCAGTATTCAGGCTACAGTATGACACAAAAAACCATCAGGAATAAACCGGTAAAAATATTTGAAAATGACATAGTGGTGGGTGGAGGGAATTATGTGGGGAGACGTGGGCTTTGGACTCTGCTATTTTTTAAAGGGTTGAAAGCAACCTCCTATGCACCGGAAGTTATGCAGCATATGCGGCAATGTTAAAAAGTACTGACTCCATTTATCAAAACAATGACCCCCACCGCTCGTAAACCCAAGTCATATCGTAGTGTTAAGTATGTAGCGATCATTGCTCCTATTTGGGAAGATATGAAATCTAAGAAAATAGGGACAGGAATGGTTAAAAAAAGGGGTCATTAGCATAGAGTTGATAATAAATATTATGACTATCCTAACGAATTGATAAAGATACTCAGGCTTTTGTGCAAATCTACTTTGGCTGGCCATGTAGACATTGAAACGAGATGGTCGAAATTTTTTTTTATAAATGCAGCATAGACAGATTATTATTATTATTATTATTCAGTTTAGGTTAAAAAAATTAAATGAAACAAAAAGCCGCAGACACAAAAAATATCAAGTCATGCAGTAGCGGTCCTTATGTAAACCTCAGCATGAACTTCCATATTAAACGTTAAGCTTTGAACTCCTATAGTTTCGCCCAGAATTTAAATAGAGCAAGGAAATTCGGTATTTGGGTCGTGTCGTAACTATTTCACTGCATTGCAAATTTCAATGACAACAGTCTAACCATTCGGTGTCCACAGTGCGGCCATTTCTTCTTGTTGTTGTTGCTCTTGGGACTCTTTGCCCTGACCTGGAGATCAAACCACTGCACCGATTCAAGTTCTATAGTTTAAAACATTGGTAGGGACAAGGCCTAGGGCCTTCCGCATGCTTTTTTTAATGTAACTACAATATTCTTGTAACGGAAAGCCAAATGGGCTATAAACTTTGCTCTCACCTAGAGATCGAACCAATGAACCGATTTCAATTTCTATAGCTTATAATGTAGGTATTAACATCGACCGGAGCCTTTTGAACGTGATTTTCATGTGACTACAGTATCCTACTAAAAGCATGAAACAAGTTTTTCTTAGCAGTACAAATAAGAACCAGCCATGGAATTCCCCCCTGCCCCCTGCATGAAATATCCCCAAGGGTGCCAGGGCCCTTAACAAGCCCTGTGCCCCCTCCCTGAGGCTTGGACTACAAGTTCTTGCAGAAAGCTAAAAACGTGAAATTTGGTACACAAGTCATTCATAGTAGTACAAAATGAACTAGCTATAAAACCCCCCTTGAGATAATCTACAAGGGGCCCCAACGCCCCCCCCCCCCCCCCGTATCCCTTCCTTGAGGCCTGACCAACAAATTCTTGCAGATAGTGCTAAAGAATGAAATTCGGTATAAAAGTCATTAATAGCAGTACAAATGAAACCAGCAATGGAACTCCCGCCAAATCCTCCAACGCCTCTCTGTTCTCCCCCCCCCTATTCCCATTCCATGAGGTTGTTACCTGAAAAATTCTTGTTGATCGTATGGGAAACATGCATTGTGGTACACCAGTCATTCCTAGCAGCAGAAATTGATCCAGCGACGGATCCCTATGCAATACCTCCACAGCCTCCCCCAGAATCCCCCCTGCCCTCCTGTGCACCCCCATGAAGCAACAATACCAACAAATTCTTGTCGAACGTACTAAAAACATGCATTGTTGCAGTAGAAATCTAATTACATGGGGAACCCCCGGTGCTTCCCTGTGTCTTCTTGATGAGGCTGATGGTCAACAAATTCTAGTTCCATTTGTACTGCTGAGAATGAGCTATGTACCAATTCATGTTTTAGCGCGATCAGCAAGATTTTTGATCAATAAACTCGGTGAGTGTGATGAGGGACAGGAAAGGGCAGTAGGGGGTATCTCGGGGGTTCCATCGCTAGCTCGATTTATAAGGATTTTGCTGCGTGGAAGAAGGAGATTGGAAAGAAAGAAGCCATCAGTAGCAAACAAGCGGCTACAGTGACTGTCTAGTCGCACCGGTCCTTTGTGCAGTTCCTCCACTTCCGATGTTGAGGCACACACCTCTATCATGCACTACAACAGCTATCTCCGAGCCATCACATCTATAATCTAAAAGCAGTAGCCATCACAACTGCCGGTTAAATATGTGTTAGCTTTTAGGCCTATTTTAAATTTTAGGCATAATTGTCAGCTTTTAGGCCTAATTTTAACCAACAGTTTTAATTTCGTAAGTAGCAGCTAACGGACATATGGATTGTATACTAAGCCTATTCATTTTTGCAACATGGTGCGCCTTCAGGCACACAGCTACAGTGTTACAATGCAATGCTCAACGTAGCCCATATCGATCAGTGGTAGTGGGGAAGTGACGAGATAGACACTGTTGATGAAGCCAACAGCGACTCGTAGCAACTTGACGTTGCCATGGTAACATGATTTTAAGCCTAATTTTAAAATGCAGTTTTTATTTCGTAAGTAGCAGATAGGCCTATTGGAGAACTTAGTTCGACGATAAGCCTATTCATTCATGCAACAATGCAATGAGACTATTTTCAACGAAGTTAAAATCCATTTTTTTATTGAGGATTTTAATTTAGGATTTTAATTCGACGATCAAATATTATTATTTAATTTAGTTACATCGAAGAAGTTATTAGCTATGAGGAAGTACCGTTGTTTTAATTTGCCATGTTATTTAATAACTTCTCACACTGAATCTAACGTTGTAAACAATGGTCGTCAATATCCGGTACCGTGGTGAAGTTGAAAAAAGCGACGGACGAACGGACAAAGTCGTTGCATTAGTCTTCTCAGCCCGTGCGTCTGTACAGAAGACTGAAAAGCTCGAGCACTAGAAACAGAAGTGCGGAGAGAAGCTAGGTTAAAGAAAGTTACCGCAAGTAAGAGTAAATCCCTCGCTGAGGAGACAGAAGTACAGAGAGAAGATAGGTTAAAGAAAATGGCCGGTAGTAAAAGAAAAGCTCAAGCTTGAGAAACGAGGGGACACAGAGTAGCTAGACTAGAGAAAAAAGCAGCTAGCAAAAGGAAAATTCTAGAAAACGAAACAGAGGATGAAAAAAATTAGATTGAGGAACAGACGAGCTTGTGAGACCACATTACGATAACCTCCATGCCACGTGCATTAGGACTACTGGGAATACCTCGTTATAAAAATGAGTAATATGATTTACCTCCCGAGTGGTGTGGAAAGAAGCAATATTATCATATCCTCGTTTATCACACTTGTAAAAAGCAATCCAATTTTGAGACCCCTACTGTTGCTAATTTTTTATTTTCACGCTCCAAAACATTTTAGAGTAATTTAAGAGTTCTCATATTGTGAAAGCTCATTTAGCATTTGCACGACCCCTTGGCTGACGTCACTTCCGGTTTCGATCATTCCACTTCCAATAAGAATTCAAGTGATTCCGGTGTGGTGGTGGCTCCCAAACGATGGTGGTTCCTTGCACTTAACATCTGCCATTTGGGCCTTCAAAAAGTTTAAGCTTACTGGCCGACACCTTTCATTCTATTCTATGTGGATAATTTAGCTTTTTGTAAACGAATGTGCCTTTTCATTAGTTGCTTATGCTATTCTAAGTATTTTGAAGATAAAAAAAATTCTGATAATCTACTTGGTAACTACGTGCAGGTCTAACCATTTTAATCTTAGATGCTACGTAAAATACGAATGCAAACTACATTTCGTTTCAGTACACTGCGATGAACAAATTGATACTGACAGCAACGACCAACCTGTCAAAAATTAACTCGTGTGTAGGTATGGCTTTCAGTGCACAATCTCATCCTCAATAACGATGAAAATGTGTAGCTAGCTATTGCCAAGCTTGCTAATCTGCTAAGTCTCATCCTCATTTGCGTACGATCATTGCTCTTGCTTAGTAAAGTATAGAGAATGATTACAGCTACTAATTACTGTGTAGGTCGAGGAATACGTTAGCATGTAAGGTGCCCTCTGAACTACAAATACCCTAAATAACGTTAAATCAACAATAGAATTTAATTTTCGGTCCATAATTCGGATATTATTCACAATATAGGTAAAGGCGTAAAAGAGATGGTGGGCTGTCAAAGCCGGTGTTGGAAGTGGCGTTTGCTTGAAGGCGCCAGCTCTGACAGTTGCAACCAGTGTTACTTTTTTCCTTTATTGTGAACAAGATCCAAATTCAGAACCGAACATTTAAATGTGTTGATGACGCTATGTTATTGTTGGCATTTGCCAGTTATAGGGGTCCGTACATACTAACTTGTTGGGAAGAAGTTCAGGAACATAATTGGCCGTACGACTGCAGTATAACACGAGTGATACCCTTTCGGGTTTGCAACCTGAGCGTGTTACGGGCATGACGTGAGTGGGGGCGTAAGAAATAAAATATTGTGATAACCATTGTTGGTATCGTCGGTAGTGTCAGTTACGGTATTATCGGTTTGTTTCAATTACAGTGGCTTGCAACAGTTAAGGTATGTATGTCCTCGGCTATAAGATATGTGAAAACAGTATGTTACCACATTTCGAGCCTGCTTTGAAAAATAACCTTGAATATTTAAATAAACAAGTCATCTGTATTTATCATCTCATAACTGTTTCGTTTCTCTTCTTGAATACTTAGCAAGTGACAACAAAAAATACTAAAATGAACAAAAAAGGCCGATTTTTACTAATCCTTGCAACAGAAAAAAGAGAGGCACACATACTATAACGATTACCGAGCCAAAACTTAAAAATCAAATAAACTAAAAACACACCAAATGCGAAGCATTGGCCTTTACATTTCGCGTAGATTGTAGAACGCTAAATGACTTGCCAGTTACGAAAAAAAAGAAAATTGTCGAATTAATGTCCTGTTACACTGCTAAGATTATATCGGAACGAAAAGGGACAATTTTGCTAGGAAATTTCTGTGAAGTTCCATTTTGAGGATGTTACTAAGATTGTATGAGCAGGCATAAGAAATTAGTGATAAGTAGAAACCAACCAGTAAATAAAAAAAAGTTGTCCTAGTCTATTTGCATGACTCCTATTGAAATAAAGAAGTGATATAATGTCGAAAACCTAGACTGGTGAAGAGGCTGCCAATCAGAGAATGGTTTTGGCTTACAAAGGAGTGATATCAAAAAACTAAACTTCGTTAGGCTACATCGAACCGACTAATAACCCAAGCGTTAAATGAAAAACATAAACATAGCTATCCACAGTTGCAATTATCAGCTTTTTCGTATAACCCGTGAGTTATTATAGTACGTTTCACATTAGGTTTGCAGAAAACTGACTGTGTGACGTCAAATTTCCTCGCACTACAAATGCAAAAACATGTAGCTATCACACTTTTAGAGTCTACATAATTACTATCAAAGTGTGCGAGTAGAATATTTACATGTTTTTGCACTCGTAATGGAAGAAAACGTAGCGTCATGCAGTCAGTTTCCTGCAAACATAATGTGGAACTAACTATAGTAGGTGACGTGGAACTTGGCGAATGTTTTGGTCTGTTAATACTACGTCTTTGAAGGCCCGAACCAACCTCTACTTGGCGGCATCTTTACCAGTTTTCGTTTTTGTTATGATTTAATTAAAGTAACCTTTAAGTGATTTTGAAGACAAAATTGGAAAGAGTCCCGAATTCTGATAACTTACTTGGTAAGTACGGGCAGGTTTAACCATTTTAATCTTAGGTGCCAAGTAAAACTGAGTTATTATTTTTTTTAAACTTGTTTTCCTAACATGCAATTAATTCAAATCTTTCAGGCATTATAAATTTAACACGTCATCGTTCAAAGCAAGTAATATTTCTCACATTTTCTTTGTTCGTCGTTGTGATTACCAAAACTTACTCTAGCATGCTAACAGCATCTTTAACTACGAAAGCTGAGCCGAAACAATACAGCAATGTGGATGAACTTCTGGATGATGGGAAATATGGATTGGTTCTTATGCCTCGTACGGCTATACATGAGGACCTGAAGGTAAATTAAACGAATATGTAATATTATAAAAGCTGACTGAAGATTCTGATAAAGCTGATCTATTTAATGAGGCTTTTTCTAAAAATTTCATTGTGGACAATGGTCGTCTGCCTGCACCTCCATTGCAGGCAACCACTTCTTTTAGCACGGTCAAGTTCTCGAACAATACTATCATTGCTGTTCTTTCGTCTTTTAAGAACAGTCGTGCTTTGGGTCCAGATGGATTCTCTGCTGCTTTTTATAAAGAATTTGCACAAGAGCTAGGTTTGCCGCTCACTATTATCTTGGAGAAATCCCTTAAATTAGGCAAACTTCCTTCTTGTTGGAAACAAGCTATCATCACTCCCATCTACAAAAAAAGGAAATGCAGCATATCCTTGTAATTATAGACCTATCTCTTTGACATGTGTACCTTGCAAACTCCTGGAACGCATCATTCGTGACCAACTTTTGGTATACCTTAAAGAGAGTGAGCTTTTGGACCAAAACCAGTTTGGTTTTTTGGCTGGTAGGTCTTCCACGATGCAACTCTTATGTTGTCTTGACGACTGGACTATGGCTTTGGAAGTGGGTGTACTTACTGATGTTATTTTGACGGATTATGCTAAAGCTTTTGATTCCATATCCCATGTTAAACTTTGTGCCAAACTGCCCTGCTATGGAATTAATGGAGAAGTTCTTGTTTGGATCTCCGATTTTCTATCAAATAGATCCCAACGTGTCCGTATAAAGTCTGTCATCTCTAGCTCTAAGCCAGTTATTAGTGGCGTCCCTCAGTAATCGATTATTGGTCCTCTACTTTTCTTATTGTTTATTGGTGATCTCCAGGCCGATAATCCCAATACAGTTATGCCTAAATTCGCTGACGACATTAAGTTATACCAGCATATCGTAATGAAAATGATTATTTAGAACTTGCCTCAGCATTGAGGCATACTGTTTGCTGGTCGCAGGACTGGCAGTTACCCCTTGCTGCACCTAAATGCTTGGTCTTCCATATTGGATCAAAAAATGATCACTTAAATTACTATTTGGCAGATGAACCTTTAAATCGTCTGCAGGAAGTTAAAGATCTTGGTATCTGGTTCACGGGTGATCTCAAGCGTGCCTCCCACTGCAACCACATTGTAAAAACTGCTAGACAAAGAGCAGCCATGATTAAACGTTGCTTTACCTCCAAGGATCGCAAGACTTTGTTTTGGTCTTTTTGCGTCTATGTCAGACCTATTCTTGAATATGCGAGTCCTGTTTGGTCCCCACAATTAATCAGGGACATTGACCATGTCGAGTCGGTTCAACGATTGTTCACTAAATGCCTGTTGGGTCTCAGGGATAAACCGTATGGAGACAGTCTAAAGGTTTTAAAGGCTAATTCGCTGGAACTGCGTAGGCTTAAATCTGACCTCAGGCTTACCTAGTTCCTTTTACATGATTTTTGCAATGTTGATTACAGCCGCTTCTTCTCCATTAACTTTGATTGTAGGACCAGGGGGCATCCTTTTAAACTTACTGTCCAACATAATGTGCGAGATTGTCGTAAGTTTTTCTTCTCACACCGTGTTGTTAAAGTGTGGAATGAACTGCTCACAGATGTGGTGACTTCGCCACCATTAGCATGTTTTAAATCCAGACTCGCAAAATGTGAGTTAACGAGGTATGTCAGGTGGGCTTAGCTATTTTTACTTTTTGTGTTTTTTGGGTCTTTTTTCTTCCCCAATCTGATTTTTATTGTTCTTAACTTTTCTTTGGTCAGGTGTTAGTGGTCACCCATGACCCTTCCTGTTCCCATTGCAAGATCTGGTGCATAAAATGTTTTTATATTTACATATTTATATATTTATATATTTATATTAAGAAGTCCAACTTGCAATAGCCAATAGTTTTTTTCTTTCTTTTAACAGAAAATCCAAAGACCGCCTCGTTTTAATCCCCAATGAGGCAAAATTAATTTCGCGTCCGATTCAAACCAGATAAAACTTAAAGAACAATTGATTTATGATCCTGGCGATTTTTAAAATATTTTCCCTCTTTTTAAACAGTTTTTATTACGTTAGCAAAAATATCTGAATAGATTAGCAGATCGAATTTTCCCTAATAATTATTACTAGTTCGGAATTTGCTCGCCTCTTTCTCTCCATCTAGTTTTCCTGATTCCTGGTGTAGATGTTGCATTTCCTTATGAATACTCTTTACATGCAAAGGCAGAAATAGAAGACACACAGGCCAAGCTTGTGTTCCCTGCCACTGCATGGCGTCTCAACATCAACTCACTTAACTCTGTAACCTTGACCTCATGTTAGATAGTTTGAGCAGTTTTGCTGTTATAGTAAGGTGGCTGGGGCCCAAAATTGATTCACTTGTTCACTTGCTGCAAAAAGCATGACGTTTGGTATGGATGCACATGAAGGGTAACTGAAAAAAGTAGCATTGACAGCAGGTTTTAAAATGGCCTGGGAGGTGGGAGGGGGAGGAAGGCGGGATCCCCCCTCACAAATACTATTTTTGTCTGTAACTCCTTAACTGACGACATATGAAAAGCGTAATGTGAAGCAAAAACGCTCAGCAAACACTTCTGGACAGGAAAGATGATTAACATATTTTATGTAAAAGCAACCCTTGAACCCCAAAATCATATTTAATCCTTAATTCGCGAGAACACGCCTTTTTTTCAATTGGTTGTTATAGTGACTTTCATGTTTAAACTGCTCTTGCGAGCCCTCTAATAGCCCAAGTTGGGCAAGTTTAGAATTTTCTGAAAGGTGGGGGATCTGTGCATTCCATCAATTGTAACCGAAATTATTTAACTTACATAGGGACTGTTCTACGCCCATTTAAAGGTTAAGAAGTAACGGCATAGCGGCAAAAGCGTATGGTGCCTTTTTTATTCAAAGTGAGTAGCGAGCCCTCTAACAGCCCGAAATGGACTTGCTTAGGATTTTCCGAAAAGAGAGTATAAATTCTTTCCATCAATGCTAACCGAAATTGTTTTACCTACATACAAATATAAGCATTACAATGGTACTTTAAAATTGCAACTAGCTACTACACCAATTACAGCTACACCTTTAAACGGGCGTAGGACGATCACTATCTAGTCAAAAAAATTCGGTTAGGATTGATTTAAAGAATAGATCCGCACCTTTCAGTAAATCTTTAAGCATACCTATTTCGGGCTATTAGAGGGTTTGCAAGAGCACTTTGAACACGAAAATCACAATAACATCCAACTGAGAAAAGGAGTGCTCGTGCGAATTAGGGTGACGTACTTTTAAATACGATTTTGGGGTTCAAGAGTTGCTTTTACGTAAAAGACATATATCACCTTTCCAGTCCAGACTTGTGTACTGTACGTTTTTGTTTCGCATTATGCTTTTGATTTGTTAACGGTTAACGAGTTACAGTTGAAAAACCGGATTTTTTCTTTTTTTTTTTGGGGGGGGGGGGAAGGGATCGCATTCTACCCCACCTCAGGGGGTTTTGAACTTGCTATCAAAGCTATTTTTTTTTCAGTTACCTTTCATGTAGGCATTCATACCTAATTTCATGCTTTTTACAGAAAGTGACCAATTCAACCCTGTAGCTGCCCTACTGTTAGGTTGAACATTCAAAGCAAGAAATAAAAAATCAATGCAGGCTGGTGTGAAGAGATGCAGGCAGGTGGAAATTAAACGGCACTGGTAGCAACGTATTTTTTGTGTGACTGAGACAAACACATTCTTAAAAACAATTCTCAAATTCTTTAAAACAAATTCCTGGTAATGGTTTTTCTGTCCTTAGAAGATATCTCGAGAACACTGCCTTAACTCTGTAAAAAATGATTACTGAGGGTTCAATGGGTTTTTTAATTGGGGTGTCCATAGTAAAAACGAAAAATAATGCTGTTCTTTAACAATGTTAGGTGTTGAGTCCAGAATTCGGTGTGGGGGGAGGAGAGGGAGGAATGGGCCCACCTGTATTGCCCCTATTTCCCTAACCCTACAGTGTTAGTAGTTGTTTTCGGGGCAAGTTCACCGATGTGACCTAATTTGAATCATCCCAAGAAAACCTGTTATCATGTGCTGTGCATTCATCAGGTGCATAAACACTGCATTAATTCTGTTTAAAAAATGCCCACTGAGTGTTTACCATGGGTTTTTTATTTGGGGTGTCCATAGTAAAAACGAAAAATAATGCCGTTCTTTAACAATGTTAGGTGTTGAGTCCAAAATTCGGTGTGGGGAGAGGAGGGGGAGGAATGAGCCCACCTGTATTGCCCCTATTTCCCTAACCCTACAATGTTAGTAGTTGGTTTGGGGGCAGGTTCACCTTTGTGACCTAATCTGAATCATCCCACGAAAATCTTATGTGCTGTGCATTCATCAAATGCATAAACACTGCCTTAATTCTGTTAAAAAAAATGCCCACTGAGTGTTTACCATGGATTTTTTAATTGGGGGTTTCCATAATTAAATAAACCAAAAATTATACCATTTTTAACAATGTTGGGTGTGTTGTCCAGAGTAGGAGTGGTAGGGGTGATGGGTCCACCTGTATTGCTCCTATTTTCCGAACACTACAATGTTAGAAGTTGGTTTTGGGGCAAGCTCACCATACAGTGTAACCTAATTTGAATCCTGTTGGCCTATCTGTAAGACACTGCATTATTTTCAATTTCACTGTGCAATTCAGTTACCCATAAAAAAAGACAAATCTGTATACGGCAATACAAACGATTGTGCTTACATTTCGTTTGCAACACTTCATAAAATAAAATAAAATAAATTCTTTGATAAATTCCCTTTCCAACACTTACATGCATGCATTCCTGCTTTGCCCAAGTACACTTAAGTGGATGACAAGAAAATGGATGGTTTAACCAATACCACATTGCAGGCAACCAAAACTAATTAGATGCACAATATTCCCTCCCATACCTGCCCCCCTTGGAAAAATTTCTGTTAACATTGTATTTCGCAGGACTTAAATGGCGGCCTCAGGTCACATGACCTTAGGCAGCCAAGCAGGGCCTACCTAACACCATGTTGACCACTCTTGAAGCTGGAAAGCTTTCGTGGGACAAACCACTTTTGCAATCTCAAATGAAACAAAATGGAAGCCATTTGAATCTATTGCCACTACACTTGGTACAGTCCACTGAAGGGAGAGTTGGAAGTTAACACAAATCAACTTGCCAGCACTTGCCTAAGGCAGCATACCTTCATATGCAAATCAGCCTGTGAAGTTTAGAAAATTAAGATACCTCAATCTTATTGCTTTCAAGTGTGTTAATGTTAGCATCCTAACTTAATCTGTTTACCTTTACTTAAGGTAACTTAAATAAAAATATTTCTAAATATATTTATAAAAGGACCTTTAGCAGTTTAATCCTTACCTGCAAATCATCATAGCTCTCATTTAACCCTAACCTAACCCATTTCCTAAAATTTAATAAATGATACACAAAAAAAAATCATGAAAGCCCACGTTTTCAATATTCATTATACAAAAGCACTTCATAGTAATCTTTTTTAACTTTTAATCATTTCCTTCCTTGCAAAAGATACTATCATAAACTAAACGTACACATTTCAAAAACTCAATTTTAAGGTAACACTATGGAGAAACCCAAAATTCCCAGCTTAAAAAGATGGGAGGTGCATAAGGCTGCCACCTAGGGTCAGCATATGGTCTGCGAGCCACGGCGTCTGACTTTCTTGGCATTGGTGAGGTTCCATTCCCACTTAAGGAAACTCCTTGGGCCCATTCTTGTACATTTTTCGGCATTAGGACCAATAATGCAATTTTAGTCGGAAAGTTCTGAGGGAGCGGGTGAGGGTCTGCCCTTGGTCTACCCGATCTATTACGCAGCAATGAAAATGGTGAATGTATGGTAAAATTGTTTAACGAAACATCGTAAAAACGGAATAATGGAATAACGAAATATCGTACACGGTGGATGGTAAGGCGAGCTGGACTAAGTGAAGTCATTCCCTGCATTTACGAAATTTCGGATTTGAACAATTTCAGTCAAACTGCTTCTTAAAAAGAAATGGAAATAGAAAAGACGCTATTGTTACAGCACAGAATCATAATACTTTAAAATAACTAATTTGGTGATGCACAATCCGATTTGTGGAGTTTCGTTTTCAGGAGACAATAGTTTGGGGTCCATGATGGGATTCCTGCAGAGTAATTACACTAAATCTCAACAAGGACAAAAATCTGTAGATATCATGTTTATCAATGCGTTATTCGGTCACACGAATATATTTGTTTCGTTGTGCAACAATGCACGCAACTGTGTATATAAACTTTCTATCCCTGTGTCCTCCATGCTTTAAGATGATAATCTCTCTTGATAATAAAATATCTTCCAGTCTCTACGGACAAAATCGGAAATATTCGCATTTGGTTACCTACTCCAGATAAAGAAATATTGAACCTGAATGGGGAGATGATTGTCATCACTCTCCATTTGGTATTGAAAAATTAATTTTTATAGATAAAGTAGAAAAAAAATAGAATGTTGGTATTTATCAGTAAAAAAAGAATAACAGGAAAAGGATTTAATTGCAATAATATTAGCAAACAATGACAAAACCCTCGGTTGTATCCGGTTTCATCTGATATCCATCCAGCAAAAGGGTAAACACTAGGTTAGTTAACCACACTAATGATGCTCCAAGAACCGTTAAACTTAACATAGTGTATGGAGTAGCCGAACCTAATAAACCAATAAAAAATTTTCGGACGAGACTTATGAATTTGGTATCGGAACAAAAAGCAAAACGACGGAAAATGAGTATGATCTTATCTGAGGTTAGTAGAAAAATTCTTCCCGTTCACATCATTAACAATATTCCAAGCACTTTGGTTATGGAATAACTACCAAAAAAAAAAAAACATTTTCGGGCCAGATAAGGAATCGAGGAAACATTAGGACGAAGGTTGAATTCATTCACGAATCTCAAACCGATTTGATTCTTTCAATGTTTTATAATCTGCAACATTTTGTAGCTTTGTTGTTTTCGACGACTGCATTTTAGACAAACAAAAAAATCATTGAGTGGTACTTCTCTCTACGGTTTCATTCCATCACCGACTTTTTTACTGCAGTCTGTTAAGACTACAAGATTCCTAAACAAGTGGTTAGTAGTAATGCCAATTTAATAATCTTTTTTCGCGTGAACGAGTTAAACCTAAAATGTTGTACGAAAATCACGTTGGGCAAGACATGTAATTTTCCGAGTTTAAAACGTTGTGCAGAACGTGTTGGAATCACCTCTCACTGTTTTTAACTGCTTACGCATATAATGCGTAAAGCAGTTATTGAAATACAGTCGGGGAGAAAAAGGGGCTTGCGTCGTGAGCTATTGTTAAATGGCGTCACGTCCCACTCCAGTCGTTTATTTGAATGGGTCATGCCTATTACCTTTAGCATCTGGCCAGAAGTGACTGAAATATTAGTCGATTTTTCATTATTTCGATTAGAAGACGTGCCAGCAAATTGTAGTAGTTGTTATTGAAATTTTTAAATCGTTTGCATATGAAGGGTTGTAGGTCCTTGACTAAAAATTTTTGCCAAATATGTTTCTGTATGGAAAAAAAATTGAACCAAAACTGGCCCAGCTTATTTCAGGTTTTGACAACATGCACGGAAAACGGAATGCTATCTATTGTCGGGCTATTGACGAACCACTGAAAAAAAATGGCGGCTACTTTACAGTTCGCCAGGAAGGCTGTTCTAGGATTCTACGCCTATTGGCAATTCGGGTAATTATGTGGCTCCAGCTAATCAGGTAATTATTGTATAGTCGATTATTTAGTGTAACAGTTAGTTGTAGATCAATTCGACAAACGTGTGAGGTAACGGGATAGTGCATACTAGGTGCGTAGCTAACGGAATAAAGGCAGAATTATAAATTCATTCCACGATCACTTTCGATAGTAAAAAAAAAAAACAATAGAGGCAACAAGTTTACTTTACGCGGAATATGGGAAGAATAAGGGCTCCTCACCGACTGATCTCTCGTTGAGCCAGAATGACATAAAATGATCAACTGAACAATATTTCCCCATACAATTTTTGGCGCAAAGGCTTCGTTTGGCTGTCAGAAATTAATGAAAGCCGCACTCTTTGCGCTGACTGACGAGAGGCCGTTTTCTTCCGATGTTCCCAGCTGATATTTTTTCCTCGTAAACAGTTCAAATAGGTGAGTTGTTATTTTCAGTTTCGTGTGGTTTTGTTGTTGTTGTCTGTTAGGTTAGGTTAAGAACCGGCTTCGGCATTTCACTTGAGGTAATGAACTGGTTGGAGTTTGGCGTTTCACTTGCCGGACTATCGCCCAGTTTCATGCTTTCCAGCGCGGTGAGATGCTAACTTTGGACCTTCACCACGGCCAAACGGTGCGTTTGCCCCCAAAATGGATTTAGATTAGGGGTTTGAATAACATCTCTGTAATGTGTGGTGCAGTGGCAACCCGGACCACTGCACTGTGACTGAGGTTGGCGCTAATGACCAAGTTGTCGACGCGCCATTAAGCCTCAATCCCCCCCCCAAAAAAAAAATGGAAGAGGAAAACATTACTCAGCAGGTAATTTTTAGTCCGTTAAAAAAAAATCGGACGAGAGCCAGTTTTCTTCTCATGTTCCCTTTATGCACATGACCCGAAATTCGATAAAAAGAAAAAAAAACCTACCTTTCATTTTCACGGTGGGCACTACAAGTATTGATCCAAAATTGCGGAAACTCGTTAAATCATCATTAACATAACCAAAATTAATTCCACAATGGTTTGGCAATATACGCTGTTTGCAATGCTATTGCTGGGGACTCCGCCGGTTCCGCTCACACGATGGTGGCACCAGCAATTAAAGTAAACGGCGGCACCAAATTAGTATGGAGATAAGAAGGAAAACGCTGCGCCACTCACTTTTTTTCGTGCTACAATTCAAAACGTTTGTCAACAGAACAAATTCTTTTACAGAAGATTCGTGCAACAATACAGGCTTAACGTATGGATAAGAGAAATCTCACGAAATATTCGGCAGCTGACAAAAAACTATGTTGATTTGCATCTGTACCGGTTAGTTCTTCTACTTACAGTATATCAACAAACGAGCGGTCGCATTGAAATGCATGCACGCATCTGACAACTGCCAATGGTAGAATTTACACAAGGTTTTTTTTTTCGTTTATCCAGGATTTATACACTCTTCGGGGACACGTGTTAATTTATTGAAATGTAAATAGTTTTCGCCTCGCCATCTTTTGGTTGTCTAACGTAATAGAAGATAGAACTGCCGAAATCACGAGATGGCTTCTCTCAATTTAACAGTTGGCGAGTCCAACAGTTTTTCGTGTGAGTTTGTGTTTAATTTTAGACACGTGGGACTAACTCGTCTTATTTTACTTTATTTGTACTAATTTAAAAAAATTAAATGTGTAATTTCAGTATTTCATAATCATTTTGTTTGTTTGGCTTTTGGGCAGCTGAAATTGGATGGCTTGCCTGCGTTACTTGTTGCCTAGCAACCAGTAGGCGAGAATGTAAAGGATGCGTTGTGTTGCGAAACGTGTTTCTAAATCGTTTTTAAAAATACTTCTACTGGAGTAAAAATTTTTTCACTTCACTATGTTATGAGAGGAACCATTAATTATCTCTCTTCATTGTTAAAATCATTTTATTTGTTTTACATAGCCATAACAACGTCTCGAAACGATGCCGTATCACATCATGCCCATTGTCCCGTTTCGCCAAATCCCGTTTCGCCAAAAAGAAAGCAGATTAATAGCTTTTGCCTCAGGGGCCAGTCCCGTTTCGCCAAATCCCATTTCGCCAAATATCGTTCACGAAATTTTAGGCACACGAAATATTTTAACATGAACATTTATAACATGATAATGGTCAGACATTTATAGACAAACACCCGTTTTGCTGAATCCCATTTTGCAAAATAATTTGTTTCATATTACGTGCCTCGCTCGCGCTACCGCGCTCGCTGCAGCTAAACACATAACATCAGAAACCACTACTAATAAAAAATTACTAACACTTGCCTCTTTAACTTCTGCAATGTTAAATTTTTGAAGAATATTTTGATTCTGAGCAACCGGATTCTGAATGGGTATTCCGGTTTCGAAAAGGCTAACCATCACGTGTATAACTAACTATTCTTAAAATAGAACCTTGGCATTGACGTAGTGACGTCCAAGCATTCTAAACAATCATATTTAAAACGCACGTTTTTTCCGTCTGTATTGCCGGTTTTCAAAACGCTAATAAATGAACTGGGCTTATTCTACCACTGCTTGTCTCTGTTAAATATTTGCCTTTTAAAGCCCCATTACATAGAAATAAGATACAAATTTCGTGTACGTAAAATTTTCTCAAATTCGTTTTGGCGAAACGGGATTTGGCGAAACGGGACCGGCCCCTGAGGGCAAAACTGTTAATCAGCTTTTTTGTTGGCGAAATGGGATTTAGCGAAACGGGATTTAACGATATGGGAGTTCACCGTTTTAATTCGTTTTAACGCATTTTCGCTCTCTAAAATCAACTGTCTCTGTATTTACGAAAGTGTTGGAGCCATTTGGAATCAATATCGTAAGGATACTTTAGCCCAATAGAGAGTGTTTTCTTTGGTCTATGAAAATAATAATGTAGCAATTTTTTGCATAAGCAGTTTATGTATTTCTTTATGAAATTCTTGTTTTTAATCGATAAACAACACCTTAAGTCAGAGTCGAAACAAACGTTCATTTTCATTAAACAGTAGATGATGAGCAACAAACGAAACGTTAAATGGGAGACGATATAAACCTTAATTATGATTTTATGTTAAACGATGGATGACAAACAAAATGTTAAGAAATACAATTTTTCGATCGTACAATAAAGAAAATTGAGATGATAGGTGAAATTGCAAGACTCAAAAACCGTTTAAAAAAAAATGTATGACCCAACGTTTGGACGAAGAAATGCAAGAAGAATCTTTGCACGAATTCTTTAAACCCGTAGCAAGCACTTTAAAAACACAAAAGAAAAGCGTTCGACATATGTGAAAACCGTTATTGAAGATAATTCCGAAGCATCAGTAGTAAAAAAAAGCACTCGATGTATGTTGAAAGCCGAGGAGACTGACGAAGATGATAACGAAAAGTTGAGAGACGAGGAAAATTTTTTATTTCTGACTCCTTCCAGAACCTATCTACCCATTTACCACAGTGTCTCTGAACACATGACACCGTCTCCGGTACAGCTCGTTCCTCCCAAAATCGAATATGTAATGACCAGCTCTGGTCATAAACTCGACCAGATGTATGACAAGATTTAGATTAGGGGTTTGAATAATATCTCTGTAATGTGTGGTGCAGTGGCAACCCGGACCACTGCACTGTGACTGAGGTTGGCGCTAATGACCAAGCTGTCGACGCGCCATTAAGCCTCAATCCCCCCCCCCTCATAAACTCGAACCTACGTTTTCCACGATTCAAAACAGACGAATTTCGACACCTCCAGAAATTCCGAACCTTCGTACTCTTAGGTCCTTGGACAGCCTGTTACCTGTCCAAGATCTCGGTCATCTATTAAAACAACGACACTTCTACTAGAAAGCCCAAGTCTAATAAGGGTGTCAATTACATCTTGATAATAAGACCAAGGTCTATTTGGGAGGACATGAGAACTACGAAAAAAGAATGTGTTATGGATAAAATATCCGGATATGTAATAAATTACAAGTTCTATGACTATCCGAACGACTTGATCAAGAAATTAAGGCATTTGTACACGTCCACCAAGGTGGAGCATGAAAACCGCTGGAACGAAATCATCGAACCTTTTAATGGAGTTGGAGTAAAGACGTATTACCACCCACCAGAAAAAAATGCCGCCCATCGGAATTTACAGTACGCCTAAGTTAAACACAAAATAAAAAACGAAAAATGAGATACTGAGTGAAATATAAAGGGCACACTTCTAACCAATTGACACCTCCGATTATCACAATCTTGAAAAATAACAGACAGATTGAGGTCGTGTGTGCAGAATGAAATATCTTCGTTTATCAAATCTGGTAAAGGAATTGTAAATGAAATCGTAGACCATTTACTGGTAGAACTGCATTATTCCGGTCTACCAATACAGCAAAACCATGAAAGACTTGTAAGATTGGGTCTGGAGTTGCTTGAACTGCGACGTATAAAAGCCAACCTCGTACTTACATACAAAATACTTCATAATTTAATCGGCGTTGACCTTCCATTTTTCGATCCTGCACAACGCCTTATTTGTACACACGGTCACAAGTGGAAGTTGGCCATATCTGCATCAAAACTCGACTGTCGGCGGCATTTCTTCTCGATTCGAGTGGTTCCTATTTAGAACGCACTCAGTGTAAAGACTGTGTTCCGGACACCTAATGGATTTTTTCCTCACCAGCAAGCCCCCCCCCCCTTCCCTTTGAGAACTGTGTTATGATCCCAAGCAAATCCGTCTTCTTAAAATATATCATTTAAAAAAAATTTTTAATGGCATGTAGGCTGCTTGCGGTTGTCCAGCCACCCTGTTTTTTCAGGTTGGCTTTTATTATATATATATTTTTCTTTTTAATTATTATTTTTTTAAGTGTTGACAAATTCCACTATGTGGGTGCTTTAGTTTTTAGTTTTCATTATTCACCGTAGCATGCAATTTTTTAGCATTGCTTATACTTTTTATTTATACAGCACTATTTTTGGCCTTTTAACATTTTCCTCACCCTTCCCATGTCCTGCACGTTTGGCGATGCCATCGGGGGCCTTTGAGTCCCTGGCAGGTCTAACCTTGGTGGTAAGGCATTCGTGTCCCCAAACGTCTTACCATCATCCATTCCTTGGCCGTATATTGTACACTGTATTTACATTTAATTGCGGCTGGCTGTCAGTGACTCCCCAGTCCTTGCCAGACCCGTTGCTATCACAACAAATATTATTATTATATTATTATTAATTTTACAAACCAGGAATAAAAGTAAATAAAACCCGGGCATGTATAAACTGGAAGAAGTGTGTAATGAACACAATGTATTCTTTTCCAGAAACTCGGACTTGAATTATCACCATGCGGCCGACGAAATTCTATCGTCTAAAGCCCAAAAATGAAGAGAAGATCCTTCCGTAGTTTGGAGGGAGGAATTATCCGCCTTGATAGTTAAACAAATCACGAAAGCCAAACTCAGGCTTAGAATGGGAGGGAAAAAATTAAACGTATCAACTGGTAAACGAACTTCACAAACCAATGTGGATAAACTCCCCGAGGCTCTAAGAAATAGTTCTTAGTCTGCACGATTTGCGGAAGGCAAACTATGTGGAAACTATACCTTACTTCCAGGAAAATTAAAAGATACGACATTTAGCTGACTTGCATCAACGTCATGTCCAAGTTTGCCTGTGTAATTCCGGTTAAATCCAAAACAAGTTTAGTTATTACCGCAGCTTTTACGAAAATATTCTTCTCCTATAAATTTGCAAGTCGATGTAGGTAATTACTTTTCCCTTCGGTAAATAATTTTTCCTTAGATAAATAATTTATCCTTAGGTAAATAATTTTTCCTTAGATAAATAATTTTTCCTTAGGTAAAGAATAAAGACTTTTTGACACTCACAAATGTTACAACATGAACATGTAATCTGCGTAATCCGAAAAAAAAAACGAAGGCGTGATCGAACATTTCAACTGAACGCTGAAAACTGAGGTGTGGAAAATTTTTACTAGGCAGGACAATTACAAGTGGATAAATATCATACACGACTTAATTTCCTATTACAGTGACTCTGTTCATTCTTAACATCATAGATTAACATCATAGGGGGGGGGGAGATGAGACTTAATGGTGCGTCGACAGCTTGGTCATTAGCGCCAACCTCAGTCACAGTGCAGTGGTCCAGGTTGCCACTGCACCACACATTACAGAGATATTATTCAAACCCCTAATCTAAATCTTGTCATACATCTGTACCTCCTGCAAAAATTGAAAAACACCGGACAGGAGGACAGACTTATCGCCCAATTGACAACATCATAGGTCAAAGAGAACTTGTGCCCGTTTCGTGTCTCTAATAAACTTGGAAGGTCAGCCCATAGATCTGCTCTTGCTAATAACGGACAACTGTTCGTACACCTTCAACACTCACTATTGCACCATTAGAACATCACTGATTTTCTACTTTATCGTGGTACTGGTTCGAACACTAAATGCTATTTCCCAAACTGCTTCGTTGGATTTTAATGAGAATGGATGCACTTTGCAGATCTACAGGAATATTTTAAGATCAACCCTGCACAATCGCCCAGAGTCAAGAAACGCAGCACAAACTTCCTTGAAATTCATCACTTTAACCATAAAAACCTCTTCACCTGCATCGTTTACTCCGATCTCTAATGCTTGCTTCGTCTTGTCCAAACAGCTCAACCGACACTTCCACAAGCTCGTCTACAAAACTTCGCCTGCACACCTCCTTGTAGTTTTCGACAGGTGTTGGTACGACAGGGTGGGGAAATTGTACGTCCGTATTATTACTTAGGGAGTACGTGGTGGAATTATTTTACGAGAGCACGGTGAAGGAAGCACTAGATTATGGACACCTGGTCAAAAATGTAAAATCTTTCGCCAATGTCTGTCGCTATTGCGAGAAACTGTTTGAAGCCATTGACAAAGAGCTGTGGAATAGCGAATGGAAGGTTACGAACCACTGTCACATCACTGGAATTCAGGGAGCTGTGTACTCGAAATGCAACTTGTGAACTCGGGAATGTAAAACTATTCTCCATTGTATTCCACGGTCAGGAAGGGTATGATACGCATCTACTGGTACCCACAGTGCAGAAATTCCTTGGAATTATTAACGTTATTGGTCGAAACAACGAACGGTTCCTGATTATGATGATTACTAGCGAGTAGCTCAGTTTGGTCCCCCCCCCCCCACTACTTAAGGGATATCGATCTGGTTGAATCAGTGTAGAGACGTTTCACAAAATCTTGAAGGGGCATGAGTGATCTCACGTACGTGGTCAGATTATCCACTCTTGGGTTAGAATTGCTCGACTTTCATAGTCTGAAGGCTGACCTTTGCCTTACTTTTTCAATATTGCACTGGGCATTGAGCTATGATTCGTGTTAGAACTTGAGCTATGAGGGGGGGGATGAGGCTTAATGGTGCGTCGACAGCTTGGTCATTAGCGCCAACCTCAGTCACAGTGCAGTGGTCCGGGTTGCCACTGCACCACACATTACAGAGATATTATTATTATTATTATTATTGAGCTATGATTCGTGTTTGAACTTTCTACGGACGAGGGCCCACCAATGGAAACTGGCAGCTAATAAGTCTACATTACACTGTCGGCACCACTTCTTCTCTAATCGTGTTGTGAATGCATGGAATGCTTTACCCAATGAGGTTGCTTTGGCAAGCACATTGCAAGTTTTTAGGCTGAAATTGAAGGCTTGTGCACTAACTAACTTTCTTCATCGCGGAAACACTGCTCATTTGTAACTTGTCTATTTTCATAATATTTATACAACTCCTTTTTGTTTTTAATTAATTGAAACTATTACAGAACATTTGGTATAGATTTTATTTTGTATGAATTTTTAGGTATTATGTTAAACCATGCATTAATTTTTGTATTTGTAATTTTTTAAGCCATGGTTTTAGTTCTTTAGATCCTCACATCATTTAAACTTGTTAGACTGATGTTAGCGTCCTTGTTTGCCCTACCAGAAACCATTTGGCGTTACGAATCAATAAAGTTTTATTTACTTAAGACTCCGTATCATCGACAGCATCATTTTTCTGAAAGCTTCACTCTTCATAATGGTCAGAAACTGTAAGGATGAGAAATTCCCTATACTTCACGCTTTCTTGGGCTTGGGATTAAAGTCATTGTGGTTCTATGACGAAATGAGCATGGAGAATGCTCTGAATCTCCTAACTCGGAAGGGAGTTTACTCCTATGAGAACGTTACAGACATGTCCATATTCGGTAGCAAAAATTTACCTGCAACACGAGCATTTTTCTCAATAAAAGATGAAGAATTGGCTAGAAAAGACTACGTGCGAGCATTAATCTTTATCTGAAAGTGAAGAAATTCTGATCTTATCAAGAGATTTGGAAGATGACGGATGTTTTTAGGCTAACAGACATGTTCGAAGATTTTGCATCAAAAATAATAAACTGGATCCCTGCTATTAAATTTCAATGCTGGGATTCTGCTGGTCCGCCCTCCTATGTGTGCTTCTATTGAAAGTTGGAAAGATTTACTCTTGTCGGTTAGCACAACTTGATCACGCGTGGCATCCGAGGTGGCATCTTCCCATTTATTGGTAAGAGGTACGCGAATGCTAACGAAATATTAATAATAGCGGACCCGATTTACTGACAGCAAAGTAAATCATAGGAGACCTCACGTCGTCCTGCAAATGCAGGAACGAAGTGAAGCCCAAAACGAAATTTCTTCCTTATACACTAAAGTCAGTACCAGGAGTTTGTTGAAGCCATTTCTACAATTTTTTCGACAACATGTTTCCACTATGACAAGTTGTTTATTTAACAAAATAATGGTGTGCCACTGATTAGCCCAATATCCACTTTTTACTATTATTTAGTTCTTAATTTACTTGATCAAGAACTTATCGATGCTTTTCCTAACATTTTGTATACAGGGTGGTCAAAACGTCCCATGGCATCATCCGGAACGACCTTGACCCTATCAAGGTCATTCAATTTTTATTTTTTTAACCCTAAAAGGTACGACATAAAAGTCAATTAAAAGTTGTGCTGGCTGACAAAATAAACCTCATACAGAACGCAGAACTGAAATAGCTTCATACTACAGGAGCCACGAACAAAAAAAAAGAATGGCATTGCAGTGAAACATCTTTGATTGCTGTATTAATACTGTAGGCGTGAATTAGCTTTAATCACGTAGTAGAGTTGGTTTGTTTTCACCATTATTCCATAATTATGAAATAACTTTCAGCAGTCCTCCGCTTATACTAATAGTACATTTTGCAATTACTGAATGAGTCTATTGGGGAAAAAGAGGTATGCATTGGTTGCTTACCTTTTGTTAGCTTCACTGCAATGTTTCTTGTTTTGTGCACAGTGCTGGTAGTTATAAAGCTATTTTAGTTTTGCTTTCTGCATGAGGTTTATTTTGTCAGCCCGCACAACTTTGCAATTGACTTTTATGTCATATCGCTTAGGGTTCCAAAAATAAGAATTGAATAACCTTGATATGGTGATTCAAGGTAATTCCGATTGATGCCATAAGACTCGCCACATGTGACATTTTTTAGCATATCACCCTTACCTTTTTACAACCAATACTTCCTGAGGTGTTTGCTGTGACCAGACTTTTTTACCACCCTGTATAAAAGTTATCTTGATAATTCTTTTGACCTAGTTTTAACATCCGTAAAACACAGGAAACTGAAAAAAAAAAATGAATTTCACCTCTCCATCTAGTTCACGATGGAAGAGTACATTAAGAGGGCATTACATTTTTCTGGATGTCACTACGTTTATCAACTCGAATAGCGCCATAGAATTCATTCATTTTCAAAAACCTTCTCAGACAACGTGAACTTTCTCTCCAGCTTGTATACTTATCCTAAGCAGAAGGTTAATGCCATCAAAAATTAAAGAAGTAGAATTTTCTCCCACATCACCGAAGAAAGCATTTTGCTGAAAGAAATTAAGTACACCTTTCGAAAATACATCGCAAATGGCTTCCCCCTTTACCTTTTTGAGAAAATTATTAATTTTGAAAAAATTTGAAAATAAATACACTGCTAATTAACCAGTACACTTCTTTTGTGTTTTTTTATTTTACGGAAATATCTGAGCCTTTAAATAAAATTCTTAGCCCACATAATATCAGATTCACTTCTACAGCCCACTCTAAACTTCAGCAACATTTTTTACCAAAAAATGTAGTCGATCAAAAAGGAAAAAAAAATGATTGTCACTAGAAACGTAGTATACCGAATATCTACTTCATTCTTAAATTTACACAAGCCGATTTTATTTATTGTTCTGTATTACTTTACACTATTACCGTTTTTGTTGTATTTAAAATTATAGTGTTGACCTTTGTGAACTGCTGCACTTGCTTAATGACATACCCTTATGCGCTTAAACTATGGCTATCTATCGATGTTTCTAGAACGGTATAAGTAAGCAATATGTCAGTTGATAAAATATATCCGTTTTTGTTTGGTTTATTTCTTTGCTATATTTTATTGCTGTCGGATTCTAATATAAAAAATTAAACATTACTACCGAATGCTTTGGTTTGGTGATGTCATTCATCTGATGAGACGAACAATTCGAAATATAGCAAATATTTTACGATTTTTGGCTTTTAGGATACTGGGCTAATCTGGGATAAGTCTGGTCTCCCTTTAAACGAAAAGCCCATATAGGTAACATATAAAAAGCTCCATAGGTTAATATGATAACTACCCCATAACCATCCTGAGAAGCCCATAGAGTTAACATGAGAACAGCGGAAAACCCTTAGTAACCACACCATAACAAAACATGCTTTGGCAGGCCTCGTGGGATGGACAGGACGGCAATAAATTACGAGCTATTAAAGGCACTGTTGAGGAATGGCACTCGGCGTGTCGCCGTAGTCGCCGTGAGGAGGTGGTGTTGGCCCGTTTGCGCATTGGTCACACTCGACTTACTCACTGTTTCCTTTTGCGGGGGGT